>PVLD010004109.1:0-14124 GCA_004027595.1 Dinomys branickii
CCTACTATCTTATCTATAATTTGGTATTTCCTTTAATGTTTTTGTGTTAACTAATGTGAAGATAACTATGTAATACAACATCCAGTTCTAATTCCCTACTATATTCTGTATAACTTTGTATTTTCTGTATTGTTTATGGCTTTTCTGGTTCATATGTCTCCATTCTTTTGTCTTTAAAATAAAATTAAAAAAAAATACAGTCAGCAATGATAGCATCAAGCTCAATGTGGATAATGACAAACTAATAGCTAACATTTTGTCACTTTTAATCATAGGTATAAGATCTATAGTTATAGAATGAAGTCTAAGACAAATCACATAATTATATACAGTAAAAATCCACTCAATGGAGCAATTTTACATCCTTTAACCATATAGCATTATTCAACTATAGTAAGATATGGTTAAGCACCTACAAATTCGTACAGGTAAATGGTACAGGTATGGAGACATGAGGAAAAAAGAAACATGAAAAATTAAGCAATGGAAGATGTGAATAATATGCTAAGGTTGCTGTAAAAGATACTATTAAAGAATAAATGGAAATTAGTACTGTTAGATAATAGTAACAGAAAAACCTAACTAGGGAAAGGATATGAATAGGAAGTGGAGATTAAATTGCAGCGGCAAGCAGAAACACCAAAATGACATGCAGGATTTGGATGCAGATTTATTTTACATTGACAGGCACTGATTGGGGTAATTCCCAAAATATCAGGTCCCAAAGTCCTGGAGGGGTGTTATGGAATTGAAAGGGGAACTACAGAGGCAGAGTACTTGGCTGTCTTTGGTTGATTCTTCCAATATGCTTCATAGTGACCACCTATGCATCACAGTGACCAGCTGTTTCTAAGAGACAGAAGTAACAGAACTTGTAAGAGAAACTGTTACCTGGGCAACTAATAGACTGGCTAGGTGAGGACATTTTCTGCTACATTCCCCCCCCCCCCTTTTAGTTTCCCCAGAAATTTTCTGCTAGGCATGCTACCTGTGATCTGTTGGGCTAAGGCCCAACTAGAAGCAGTAACATTAGGGGTGTCGGTGGTCCAAGAATGGACCCTGGCCAAAGTCCCTAAGACTGAAAGTTTTCCTACCAGGAACTTGTGATTTGTTTTCCGTATTATAGAGCTCCTGACTCTGACAAGGGAGTGAAGGAATTAATGTGATCTAGGAGAGTGCGCAAGGTATCTTGGACATTGGTCAAATCTATCATTTGTAAGGGCCTTCCTGGTTATATTTTATTCTTTCAGGGCATTCATCCATGGAGCTCAGGCAAAAGTACAATACAGTACCAAATATGTAAAAATAAATGTATCTATGTCTATATCTTTATCTTTTTCTGTATCTGTGTCTACATATCAAATACTTATGTAAGCTGAAGCAAGGACTTGGGTAAGCAGCCTGAAAGGTGCAAAAAATCGAAGAGAATAATGCATTGAGGTACGGGGCAATCCTGTGCTCGGTGTCTCAAGCCTCAGCTATGTGTGGACTGGTCAGCATCTGCAGTGACCAGAGCAGTGCTTTGGGTGTGTTATGTTTTCAGAGTAAGCTGCAGAAGAGCTGTCTGGTCCGGGTAAACTCTGCAGCAATCATCTGGTTGGGCTCTTTTAACTTGGAATGGTGGATCTAAGGCTGGATTTCTGAAACTTTAAGAGCTGCAGAGGTAGTTAATATGCACCTGGGTTATATGTGTGTGAAGGAGTGCCTAGAGGGGTAGCTGGTCTTTTAGCTAAAATTTCATGGAGCTGGTTGAAAGCTGTTTCAGTAGGGTGATGTTTTACTTTCTCAACTTTTATTTAAGAGCTTGTGGCCTGTATGCTGTATATAGTTTCTCTTTAGTTAACTCTGCTACAAATGCAGGCCTGTTATTACCAGTGGTCAAGGGTAGGCCATATTTAGGGATGATTTTATACAGCAGGACCCTGCAAACTTTTTTTTTTTTTTTTGTCTTTTTTGAGACAGGGTCTCACTGTGGAGATCAGGTTGGACTTAGGTTGGTGTTGAACTTCCAGTGATCCTCCTGCCTCAGCCTCTAGAGTGCTGGCATTACAGGTGTGTGCCACCAAGCCTGCCTACCTGAAAACTTTTATTGTCCTCTCAGGCTGGCAGCAAATTCCTTGAGGCAGCCCAAGTAGGTGCAGACAAGGACTAAGTCTATCGGTCAGGGCCCAAGACACAGACACTGAAGCACGAGCTGGCTGCAGGGACAGGGGTGCCAGCACTGTGGCTTGAACGTGCAGAACATATAGTGGGGTCAGGTCTGGCTCTGATTAAGATGGATCTTTTGGGAGTACCAGGTAAAGATTTTTTCTGGCTGGGGTTGATGTTTCAGTCAGTTGAATCCCTGGAGGGGGCTTAGGCCTCTGGACTGGATTATTCTGAGCACAGCTTCGGTGTCATTGGTGGCAGGTTTCCAAGCAGCAGCAGAAAGCAGTATCAGGAGAGCTTTCACCAAAATAGTTTTGTTCAAGGTGACCACAGCATTATCTAGCCTGTTGGACTCCATTCCTAACAGAGCTACTTCCATCCATAAACAGAGTGTACTCAGCATTTGTCAGGGAGTCTGGTTGGCTCAAGAACAGTTTATCAGTCAGAGTAAGCATCTTTGTAGCCACATGTTGTTTGCAGATTTGTGCCTTTTACCAAGATACCTTGTAACCAGTTTCTGCCAGATACTGCACCAGAGTCTTTCCAGCAGACAGCATGGGTGTTAGAAGTGCGGTGATACTTTGTGCTGGGCCGCTGTGAGGCTTCTCCAGAGAGGGTGAACAAGGTTTTGAACCTCTTTTGAGTCCAGAATTTGGGTCTTTCCATTTAAAGACAGAGGCTGGCTGACAGGAGCCAGCTGAAGCTCAGAAGAGGGCGTTAGGTCCAGGCAGGTGTACCAGCAGGCTGTGACAAGACCGAGACAATGTATATGGCAGTTGCAGCAGCATTGATAGCTCGGTGATCTTGAACTAGCTTTACAGGTAGGAGAGGTATATATATATATTTTAGCAGTGTGACAGTCTGTAGACATTTTGGTGTTTTTTTTTTTTTTTTTTGTGGTACTAGGGATCGAACTCAGGACCCTGTGCTTGCTAGGCAAGCGCTTATTCCACTGAGCTATATCCCCAGCCCCATTTTGGTGTTTTGAAGCCCACTTTTTTCTTTCTCAGGGGACCGTGATGGAGCTGGCAGCGACAGAGAAAGAGGCTGTCTCAGAGAAAAGGTGCTGGTGGCTTAGCCAAAACTGTTGTCAGAACTTCCCTGAAAATAGCAGGAGCTCTCCCAAGCCCTTGTGGCAATCGAGTCCAACTAACAGTCCAAAAAGGGAGCGTGAGCCGGGAACCACAGAGGGCAAGGTGATTGTGGCACTGTTGAAAGCACGGTCATGCACTGGCCAGTAATCCCCACTGGGAGCTTTTAGTGGGAGGAGAGGGGTGTTCCAAGGTGATTCTGACAGTAATGGGGGTCATGGTGAGGCAGCATGTTTGGTGGCCAGGTGCAGAGGTAAATCAGTGGCCTCTACCTCTGAGAGGAGAATGTCTTGGTTACTTTTCTCTTGTTGCTGAGACAAAATACCCAACGCTCAAAATGAAGAAAGGAAAGGTTTATTTAGCTTACAGTTTGTGGAGGTTTCAGTCCATACTTGGCTGATTCTGAGGCAGAGTGGCACATGGCAGAGGGCAACAGTTCATGGCAGCAGAGCACAGCAAAAACAACAAGAGCAAAGGGAGGAATGGAGGGCAAGCAACCTCTTTCTGCCTCCTTTACATTGTAAACAGGCTATGCCCACCCAGGGGGCGTGTAGCACTCAGATAATCTCCCTGCCCTCCCCTTCCACAAGCTCAGGATGTGTACAAAGTAAGCACCCTGGCTTCCTGCTGAGTCACTCAGCCAAACCTCTAGAGTCTCTAGGTTGACACAATGTATCAACCATAACAATCCACTCCCTGTCAACTTGGCAGACACATTTCTTTAAACCAGTTTCCAAATACAAAGACATTATATTACATTAGAACCATAACATTTCATCCCCTGAAGACTCATGTGTATCCCTTTATGTAAAAGGCATTAGTCCATCTGCAAGAGTTGCCAAAGTCCACAGTTTCAGCACTGTTGAAAAGTCCAAGTCCCAAGTCTCCTCCCAGATGTGAGGTAAACTCTTTAGTTACAAGCACCTGTACAAATGAAAAGTTAAACACTTCCAAAATTCAATGGCACAAAATAAACATTACCATTCCAAAAAGCACCAACAGGGGAATATAGAGCACTGGGACCAAAGCAGGTCCAAAATCCAGCAGGGCTGACATTGTGTCCTGTAATTTCACATCCAGCATCTGAAGCAACTTGTGGCATGTTGTAAGCTCCAAAGGACTTCCATGAGTCCACCCCTATGGCACTTCTGGTGGTTACAGCTCCCATGGCTTCTCTCTTAGGCTTGCTTTGCTCCCTCCTTGCAGCTTTCCTTAGATGATCCATGGTCCTGTCTTTTCTAAACTTCTGAGGTCTACAGGGCACCTTTTGCTTCACACTCACAGCTACACACACTGCCCTCTCAGGGGCACACTGCCTGGCCTCCCACGCCTTCTGAAATCTGGGTGGAAGCCTCTTTAACCTCAGCACTCTTGCATTTTCCTTGCACCTAGAGTCAGGGCAACGTGGATGATGCCAAGGTCTGCTGCCATCTGGAGCAGTAGCCAAACTTTCTTTTCTCTTGGCCATAGGGGTTGAGTGCCTGGATTGCTGGACACTCTGAATCCAATTCTGAGGAGCAAATTGTCCATGCTGCCGCCATTCTGGAACCAGGTGCAGCCACTGCCACCCTTCTGACACATGGCATGCTATGGCTTCCTTCTCAAGGCAAGATCTCTCACCTTTGCAGTTTTGAGGCTGCAAAGGGTGGAGACTTGCTGCTTGTGATGCCCTCTGGCCATCTTTTCCATTCTCTTATTCCTTCTCAGCAATAGAGATCTCCTCAGGCTTATCTTTGCAGTCCAGAGCTTTACTGGAGCTTCCTTTCTGGTCAAACTCACAACATTTTAAATCATTGTGCTGGGCTCTTTGCTCTTTATTCTCACTATAAATCTGGCTAAAAGCCCCCAACAATAGCCATGCAGCTTCTGTCTTTAAAGAATTTACATTAGTGCTGGGTAGAAAGGTGAGCAAGAATATTTAATGCAACATAAAAAATGATATTCAAAAAATACCTTTTTTGGTTGAATAATGTCTAGAGTAAAAATAAAAAAGGGAAGTAGGGCATGGTGGCACATGCTTATAATCCCAGCACTTGGGAAGCTGAGGCAGGAGGATTGCTGCAAGTTTGAGGCCAGGCTGGGTTACAAAGTAAGTTCAAGGCCTGCCTGAACTGCATAGTGAGACTATGTCTCACAAAAAAAAGTGTTTAGAAAAGAGATCTTACCTAGCTAACCTTTAAAATGGGATGACCTCCTACTGGCTTTACTGGAGAAATAAATACTTCTCCAATTTAAAAATCCCTAAATTATTGTTCAGAGTCCTCGCTCTGAAGAATTAAGTTCCATGAGGTTTCCCCTCAGACTTCCTTCTTATTATATGGTGCTTCTGCCTCAGTTACTTTGTCTCGATTAATCAGCACTGTGTTAGGGATAACCGTACCTAAGGTGAGGCCAACCCTCTGCTTTTGGGAAGTGGCCTGCTGTTTCTCTGACTGCCTCATGCTGAGATGTGGAAGAATCCATTTCTTTAATTTCTTGATAATGTAGAGAACATTTGTCAAGATTTTATTGAGGGCTTGACCATATTGGAAGGAAAATAGGGCACAGAAGATAATTTAGAATTATTACACAGGAACATCCCAGTGCAGCAGAACTTTTCCAAGCCCAGTTCATTGGCTGGGAATGCCACTGTACCCAAGTTCACTGCTTGCCACTCAGAAGGACCAGTGAGTGGAGCATGAGTGGTTGGGACAAGGAAACAGACTCATGTGGAAAGTCAGGCAAGCCGGAGAAAGAGGCCACGGCTGACGATGAGTGTCCTGTTTGGGGTGTAAGTGGAAGGCTCACACAGAGAGTCGTGGGAGGCGTAGCAGACATGGATAGTGACACATCCCAGGTCTCTGCCTCCTGATGAAGGGGCCGCCGTGACCTCAAGCCCCTGGATCTGCTCAGTTCTGTAAGTCTAAAAGAATATGTTACTGATGAGAGAGTTTTATGACTCTGTCTTTTTACTTCATTTTGCTGGGACTAACTAACCCCGAATAACCTTAGTTATTCTGTAGGATGCAAAGTGCTCCTTTCACAAGAGAACACAGGGGAAGATGAGGAAAGGCAGCTGTCACCAGAGAGCACATGGAGATCATGGCAAGGCAGCTGTCCCCAGACAGGGAAGCTAGACGCCTCTTTCCTCAGGTGGCTTCAGTCAGAGGACTCACTTATAGCAAAACTAGTGCTCAGCTGCGTTATGTCCACAATTAGTGATTTTTAAAATACACTGACAGCCAGTGAGCTGGGAGATTTATGTAGATTTCCCTTTGGCTATAGGAATATCTGTTGAGGGGAATGGTGTCTCCTATTGATGACATGCCCATCTCCAAGTAATTCCCAAACAGTGTAAGTGTATTTTTAGAGTTCTAAAGTCTGCGGTGTTAGGTAATCCCTTGCCAAGTCAGAAAGTGTCCAGCTCAGACTGAGGTGCTCCAGGATCACTGCATTAACTTTGAATTCTCTTCCTATAAATTAAAAAAGTAATAAACTAAATTTAGGATGTAGGGTTGGGGATATAGCTCAGCAGTATGAGCACCTGCCTGGCAAGTGTAAGGTCTTCAGTTCAATTCCTGGTACAAAAAATAAATAAATAGATAAATAAACTTAGTGTTTACTCTTAGTAAAGTTCTTTCTGTTTTCTGTGATTAAAAATTAAGCTAACAACATAATAATTCACCAAGTGGAAAATTGAAGATTTCTTAGAAGACTTTTGTTAAATTCAACATCCAAAAAATGATCCATGTCATATCAGTTTACACCCTAAGTATCCTAAATATTGTCTCTTGGATATATACTTCATGACAGTGTAAGAATAGTGTAATGTGTACTATTCTTACCCATACACCAGTATAATTATATAGGTAAGTATACTTACAATGTTCATAATTATATGTACATAAAATATACAAATGAGTTGTATATGAATGTATGTATACATTTGAATATACGTATATGTGCATATGCAATTACACATGCTGCAATTATAAACATGTATATATGTACCCATATATGTGTCTGTATATACACACATATGTATTGCACATATATACTGACACATATACATATACATACACATTTATCTCTATATACACATATATATTGCAATGCTTGGAATGGTTTTTGGTCTAGAAGATAGCAAATTAAGCAAAATGAAGTTCCTAGCCTCATGAAATTTACCTTCTAATGAGCCAGGCATGGTGGCACATGCCTGTAATCTCAGCACTTGGAAAGCTTAGGCAGGGGGATTGCCATGAGTTTGAGGCCAGTCTGGGGTACATAGTGAGTTCAGGACCAGCCTGAACTACATAGTGAGGCCCAATCTAAAAAAGAAAGAAAGAGAGAGGGAGAGAGAGAAAGAAAGAAAGAGAAAAAGAGATTTACCTTCTAATGAAGAAGGCAGATAATCTAAAAAGCAAATTATATTTAATACATTGACTGTGATTATTGAATGCCACAAGAGAAATAATGCAGTCAGAAAAGACTAGTTTGTGCTTTTATTTAAGATACAGTGATTAGGCATAGGCAACACCTGTAATCCAACTCGCTGAGGCTGAGGCAGAAGGATTGCAAGTTCAAGTGTAGCCTGGGAGACTTACTGATTTAATGAGATTTTTTTCTCAAAACAAAACAAGAAAAGGTCTTGTAGCACAGTGTGAGGGCTCTGGGTTCAATTGTCAGCACTATGGGGACAGGTGGAAAGAAAGAAATAAAAAGACAGTGATTACAAGACTTCTCCAGAGAAGGGCAGAGCAGAGCTTAGACTGAAGACATGTCAGTCTCTGGGGAAAGAACATTGCACAGTATGAGGGAGAGAAAGTATGCAGATCTCGTGGAAATGCACATGCTTATGAAGCAGTAAGAAACCCATGACAGCTAGAAGAAACCAGTGAGGGGGGAGGGTAGAAATATGGGGGGGGGAGAGAGAGACAGAGAGAGAGAGAGACAGAGACAGAGACAGAGACAGAGAGAGACAGAGACAGAAGAGAGAAAACCAAGGACTGAACAATACTGTATAGGAACATGTGAGCCACAGAAATAATTTTGAATTTTACTCTCAAATTCTTGACAAATTAGAATTAGGTATAACTGCAAGTAATGAAAAACATATATTTACAATAGCTTGGGAAAGGTAGGATATTAGTTCTCATTCATACTGAAGACATCAAGATATATATAGGAATCCTATTCAGCTTCATCAAATTGTCAGGGACCTCTGTTCCTCTGTCAGTGACCCCTGGGATGTGACTTCTGTCCAGGGATTGAGAGGGTAGAATGAACTCTGGTCAGCACCTTTGTATTTCAACAAAAATAAATTACAAAGTAACAACCCCAAAGGCCTCAGTAGATAAAGGTTATGTCCCAGGAAGTGTTCTGGACGTTTCTACTTACACTTTACTGAGTAGAGCTGAGTTTTACCACTCCCACTACCTCTAGGAGAAAGTAGAATCTGCAGGATGCTTTTTGGTGTGTGTGTTGGAGGCTGAATATCCAGGGCCTTGTACATGCCAGGCAAGGGCTCTACCACTGAGCTAAAACCCCAGGGAGCCCTCCCATAACTTCATTTTGGAACAGGATCTAAGTTACGCAGCCTGGCTGTGGACTCGTGTTCCTCCCACCTCAACCTCCACTGCATCAGAGACTGCAGGTATGTAGCACCTAGAAAAATGTAGTTTTCCTTCTAGTCATTTGGTAATACTGTTATGGTTGATACATTGTGTCAACTTGGGGAGTCTACAGGTTTGGCTGAGTGACTCAGCAGGAAGCCAAGGTGCTTACTTTGTACACATCCTGAGCCTGTGGAAGAGGAGGGCATGGAGATTGTGTGAGTACTACCTGCCCCCTTGGTGGGGATAGGCTGTTTACAAGGTAAGGGAGAGAAAGGGGATGTTTGCAGCCATTCCTCCCTTTTGCTCTGGTTGTTTCTGCTGTGCTCTTCTGCCAAGAACATTTGCCCTCTGCCATGTGCCACTCTGCCTCTGAGCCAGCCAAGTATGGACTGAAACCTCCACAAACTGTAAGCTAAATAAACCTTTCCTTCCTTCATTTTGGGTGTTAGGTATTTTGTCACAGCAATGAAAGAAAAGTAACCAAGATAAATACCTTGGTGATTCCACTTCCAGAGATGACTGGTAAGTGGGCATTGATGGTAAAGGAGAAGGCTCTGAACCCATGAAAAACCACTAGACAACACTGGACATAAGCATGACATGGGCAGATTTACATAATTAGAGGTTCATTTAGACTTCTGTGTGAAGAATGGAGGATTCCAGAGCCAGGCAGTAAGACCAGCTAAAAAAAATCCATGATGATAAGAAATAAATTCTCCTAACTTGTCTTCCTAGTAATTTTTAATAGATTTGTAGATACAAAGTTTGCTTAACAACTAGCAAAATGTCAGTTGTTACTTCTCCAAGTTTTTATTTCCTTGACTATTCATTTACTAAACAGTTGCTTCAAAATAGCACAAAGCCAGTTGAAGATATAAAACCTATCTTTCTGCACTCCTACCTCAATGAGATGGTCTTCAGATTTTATTGAAAGGAAATTCTACTTGTATGTTAAATATAAAGTTTGAACAGAAATTTATGACCATTTAACACATGTTTGGTATGCTATTAGTTTTTACAGAAGTCACTGAAATCAATGTTAGCAACTGAACAAGGAAATCTCACGACATGACATTTTCTGTCATACTCTCACGCTCTTGAAAAGACTACATTTTGGGGGGTCGGGGTTAAAAAGTCACTTGTTTTATTGCTGGTTTTAAGGAATTGAGTGGCTTCTGCTGTGCCTTGGTCCTGGGATTCGGGGTCCCATGAAGCTCAGGAGAGTTCAAGCCCTATTTCTTCTCTCTGCACCCGACGCCCTTCTCAGGAACTTTGAGTGTGCATGGGCAGGGCTGAGCTGGCTCCCAGCTGGGAGCTGGGAAAGACTACACTTTGAAATATCTTTTCCACTTGATATATCTAGGGACAAAGATATAGCTCAGTGGCACAGTGCCTGCCTGGCAAGCATGAGGTGATGAATTCAATTCCTGATATGAAATATATATATCTGTTCATTGAGAAACCAGACCTTATAGTTGATATAATTCAGAGAGGTGGATGTGATCCTCATGGAGGGGCGAGGCTACATTAAGGCAACAAGACAATACTCTTGAAAATTTACTTGGAGATTTGACTGTTACTCTGTATTTTTTCATATGAATCATTCCCACCAAATGTTCTTAATAACACACAGATTTTTTTCACCCAGGAGAAAGAAATTGTGCTTTATTTTTGAACAGACGTATCTCCCAATTTGGCTCTGAAAATGCAGTTTGTGTCATGCATGCTTGAGGGCAGAGTAGAGGGAGAGAAAAATGTGAGCGGAGAAAGAAGCCAGGAAACAAGTCATTAGTGTTTCATAAGCTAAAGTGCATTGAATCTGATTTCCAAAGTTGCTGGATGTATTTGATATCTTGAAATCAAAACCAGGTAATTGTGCGGTGGTCTGATAAGAGATATTAGGAATAATCCTACTGATTATAAGTGTTTCATTCGCTGTCTCAGTGAAATCATTAATTTAGGAAAACACCACTTGGTGGGGCAGGGGTACATCTAAGGCACACACAGAACTCCAGAAGTCTGTTTTCTGAGGGTGGCAGTGATAGTGACGGGCGACAACGTGTCTCCCTGTAAAGAGCCTGGGAAGCACGACGTTGCAATATTTTAATGCTCTCTTCTAGTATGGGTTGGGGTTGAATAGAATCTCTTTAGGAGTTCTCCGAGAAGCAGTGTGTGGCCATACCAATTTCACACTTATGCAATCCAGTGGTTCTATAAGGGGCTCATAAAGTTAATTTAGCTAGAATAGGCCAATCTCTACAATCTAAGAATGGCTAGTTGCTTCAGAAGTTGTTGATTGGTTTTTGAATTAGACTGGTCAGTTGATAGCTTCTGATTAAGTTGGTAGGTTCATGAATTGGATTCCTTCCTGTTCTGTTGGTGTTTGGGTATCATCTAACTAACATCCTGGTTTATGACATGAGATGGTGGAAGTCGACTCTGAAGTTATGGATTGAAAAGTGCCAAAATGTCTTCATTCCTAAAGCACATATTTTCTTTTTAAAATTTGAAATTGGCACCAAACTCCAAATTATGTGTCATGGAGCAGTGGGTCGAAATGAAAGCTATGCATTCTGTGAAAGAAGGAGGCCCTCTGAATAATTTCAAATCACCTGTGTCTTTAAACTGTCTCCTTGGAAGCGTATGAAATATTACAGGAATTAAAACTTGATAATCACAATGTTTACCAAGTAAAAGGTCACCATATGTTGCCAAAATGATAAATGGGAGTTTAAGTTAAATGACTCAGAGATGACTGATTTAGTTGAATTGATTCTTCCCATAATAATTATCTTTTGAAAGAAAGAAAAATATTCTCTCCCTTGTGTGTAGCTTCCAGTCATCCCACTGAATGGTATCAATCTCTATAGTGGGAAGTTACTTGATCTAACTTCTCTCTGAGTAATCATAAAATAAAGCTTTAATTAAGACTAAAGGGAAAGACAGAAATGTAATGGGCAAGTAACACTTTAAACTAGTGAATAAATGAATGGAGGAGAGAACACAGGAAAGGAATAGATATGAGAAGTGCTGGGCAAAATTAAGAAGTGAAGAATGCTAAAAATTGTGGCAGGAATTATTAAAAGGAAAGATGTGGGGAGCTGGGGGTCAAGTGTTGGTCCATGATCCTTGTAAAGTCTTTGGGAACCACGTTGTGGAGATTTTGAGAAGAACCTCAAGGAGTTATTTCCTTCTACACACAATTTTGCAGATGAAACACAACTACCATTCTTTAAATTAACATGGACAGTGGATAGCTAAAGCACCAATGACAACCTAAATCCAAATTTCCAAACCTGTCCTCCAAACTAACACAAATAAATTAAACAGAAAACCACACAAATGTCAAATCTTCAGTGTAACTAGGAAACAGAGAGTGCTTCTGCAATGACAAACAGAAACACCAAAATGATACCCAGGATTCTGAGGCAGATTTATGCTTGGGATCATTCCCAAAATATCAGGCCCTGATCTCTGGTTGTCTAGGGCTTATGTGGGATAAGCAAGCAGGACGTACAGAAGCAGAATGGCTTGTCACTTTGAGATTGGTTCTTACAATATGCATCATAATGACCAGCTATGCAGTGCAGGTGACTAGATGTTTCTAAGAAACAAAAGTAATAGGAACTGGAACAGGAACCATTACCTGAGCAACTGCCAGACTGCAGTATACTGGCTGGGAGGGGGACATCTTCCGCTACGCTTCTACATCGCATACTTGTAGAAAAGTTACATCAGTTTCTCTCTCTCTCCATTTCTTGTGTGTGTGTGTGTGTGTGTGTGTGTGTGTGTGTGTGTGTGCAGTTATGTCTTGAGTTCCCACCAAGCTTGCAGAGAGCAAGGATATTGAAAAACTCACCTTAAGACAGAATAAGAACGTGGAGGACCCAAGACTGAAGTAAAACTATCACCAGAAAAAAAAGTCTTCATTAAAGGAAAAATATTGAAAAGGAGACCTTGTGTTTTAGCTCACTGGTTGCAGAAAAGAGACTTAACAGGGTGTGAGATGGGGTCCGTGAACAATAAACTCCCAAACAGCCAAATTAGTATTTAGTAGCGCTTTTAATAGTTGAGCCCAACGGCCTCCACTCATGTCTCTGTTTCAAGGCTGAGAAGTGAGAGCCTCGAGCCCATTGTATGCAGGGCTTATAAATAAAGACAAAAACCACAAAAGCCACAATGAATACACAGGTGTAGCGGGGACGTTATGCTTGGGTAACTGTCCTGTTTCTGGCAGGGACGGGCAATGTTCTTTGAGTTCTTTCCGAGAAAGAACAAGGAAACTTTAAACAGTAATTGTGTTACCGTACATTGATTTTAGCTGTTTGAGGTGAATCAGGGATCAAGCATGGGGTCAGTCTAGCAAGCAGCTGGGTACTTAGGCCATTACAGGTGCAAGCGTAGAAAATTATTGCTTCTGTGATGGGTCAGATAAAAAGGGAAGAGAGAGGTGAACTTTGAAAATTGTGTAGGGAAAACAAACATATGGAACAAGTACAAATTGTGGCCAATGAAAGACAAAAAGAATCACAGAGTTCAAAATGTAAAAATCTGTCCTCTAAGTCTAAAGTGTTATCAGTGAGAGAAACCGGACCTTGTTTCAGTAACAGAAGTTGAGGAGTTATTCTTTAATTAAGAATACGTGAAGCCAGCTATGGAGGCACATGTCTGTGACCCCAGCACTCACGAGTCTGAGGAGGGCTGGAAGTGTAGCTGAGTGAGAAAGTCTGGTGTTCACAACCACACACAAAACCAAACAGAACAAATAAATGGTAAACCAAGCCCAAACTAATATCACAACCCTATCCATGCAATGTAAGGTAGAAGTTTTGATCCCAACAAAGGTACCATAAGAAGAAAACCAGAAGTGACAATCCAAGTGTGTCACCTAATGCAATCCTCCCTTTCCTACATACACAGCAGAAAAAAGACCATAAACAACATTCTCAAATAAATTAATATTCTCAAATACTTGCTGATATTAAACAATCCCAAAAACCTTGAACTAGAAATCGTGAAGCAGCGAGCCCATAAAGAAACAAAGTGACATTTGATAGAACACAGGAGAAAAATAAGGACAGAAAAGTCATCTCACGAAGACTGCGTTATAGGGTTCCTGAGGAATAAAAGTAGGAAAACAGAAGAAAATGAGCATTGAGATAAGAAAGAAGTAAACTAAGAGTGATCGTAGTGAAGAAAAACCCAGACCAGGCAAAGATTTACATAGGTAAGATTAAAACTACTGACTAGGAAAAATGAAATACTGAAGTGTTTATAAGGTAGAACACATT
>PVLD010004109.1:14224-71434 GCA_004027595.1 Dinomys branickii
CTCCCCTCCTATCCCACCCCATCCTACCTTATCTCCTTCCCCTCTCACCCCATCTCGTCCCCTCCACTCCCATCCCATCCCCTCCCTGAGACCTTGTCTCAAAAAGACAAAAAAAAAAAATTAATATTTTTAATTAATGATCTAAGACCATAACAAAAGTGGCGATGAAGGTTAAAGAATAATACACAGCTATTCAATCTTTAGATAGCAGAACTCATTTAGCTAAAATGGGAAAATGAAGAGCAAAGGAGGAAAACAGAACAAACCCATTAAGTGATATATCGACAGTAAGCACAGTCGCAGGGCGCCACTGCAAACCACTGACAAGCTCGTAAATAAGGAAAGCAGAGTGAAGGGAAAATGGAAAGAATAGAAAGATAACCCGGCATTATAGAGAGACAGTTGAGCAGTAAACAGCAGCAGATTAGCTTCTTTAAGATTGGAATCCAGACACCGCAGTATCACAACTTGGGGAAGAAAAGGAAGAGATGGATCTTGCAGCCCGAGGAAGGTTCAGGTGGGGGATTGGGGTTCACCAAGAAAGTGAAGAGACAGACCTCAGTGCAGAAAAGGGAAGCAACAAGCCAGTTTTGTACTCCCAGTTTGCAGCCTGAGGGGAGGCTCGCGTCCACAGAAACGTACTGAGGGCAGGAGACTCCAGAGGTCTCCGGGGAGTACACGCCAGGGGGATGGAGCAGCGGGTGCCGTGGGCTGCCGCATCTGGTTGGTGACTCCAGTGTGTGCCTGCTGTGTCCCCGGAGGGGGTGCTGGGCTACTGTTATTACTGATTGTCCTGCCTTAGCTGAGGAGACGCGGTTATTGTGATCAGTTGATCTTCCTGATATGCCAATAGTAAGACTGTCTGGGGGACATGAACAAAGAACCGAGTGACAGGCCAAGCAGGCCCCAACCTCCCAGCCCTAATAAATCAAACAGGCCAGATCTTGGGACACACTAAAGTGGCAGAAGCAACTACATCTAGAAGATATCTCTGAGAATTAATTATTTCATAAGGAGAGCTTGGTACCTGTAATAAAGCCACTTACTAGAAGCAATTTCTAAGCATCAATACAGAATACAAGTAAAAAAAAAAAAAAAAGAAAGAAAATGACCGGACGCAGAAGCCTGATATAACCCAGGATCTCCAGCTTACCTGTGGTAAACCTGGAGGGCATGGAGGTGGAAGGAATCAAAATCCACCCAGCTAAACTTTCTGAAATGGTAGCCAGGAAGTAGCAAAACAGATGGATGAGTCTAAAAGAGAGAGAAATAATTACACAGATAACTACAGAGAGGATGACCATGTGAAGGACATGGTTAGTGAATCTACAATAGATACAAGTAAAAAAATAGAGGCGCTAAGGAAGGTGATGAAAACCATGATGCTCCAAATAGGAAAGAACTGGTGTGGTGGTGCATGGCTGTACTCCCAGCACTCAGGAGGCTGAGGCAGGAGAATCGTTGCAAGTTCAAGACCAGCCTGGGCTGCAAAGTGAGCTCAAGGCAAGCCTGAACTACATAGTGAGACCCTGTCTCAAAAAGACAAACCGCCCCCCGCAAACCAAAACAAAACAGAGCACATACTAGCTCATGGAACATGCTTAAGTAAATGCAAAGGAATTGAAGTTATTCCATGCATATTATCAGATTATAGTGCGATGAAATTGAAAATCAATGGCAAAAGAAACTACAAAAATTGCATAAACACGTGGAAGTGAAATAACACCCTCCCAAGCAATCAATGCTTCACAGAGTAAAGGAGAGATTAGTTTCTACAATTAAATAATAATGCATACATAAGATACCAGAACTTATGGGACACAATGAAAGCAGTCCAATGAAGAAAATTTATAGCAGAAAATCCAGATTGCTGAGCTTTATTTTTGTGTATGTAAAATTGTATGGGGTCAGGCACACCCAGCTTTTCACATGCTGGCTATGCTTTCTTTCCAATTTTGAGTAGCGGCAACAGAAAGCAGGTGGCTCATGAAGACCAAAAGTATTTATCATCTGGCCCTTTCTAAAATAAAGTTGATCCATGATGCAAATCAGATAATTATAAGTCTAACCATTATGAGATATATGTCAAGGTAAAAGGATTTGTAGGTCCTATGTCAACTCAGTTTTACCATGTTCTTTATATGAACAGCACAAAGAAGTCCATTCAGTTGATATTTTATTGCTTGTTATGGTCAGGATTTTCTAACATTTCTTAAATAGAATATAGGTCTTTGTATATATGCCTTTAAAAATCAGTTCTGCAGTTAAGCACTTTTGAAATCCACTGCATATCGTTCTCCTTCCTTGGAACATCCTGGTACTCACTGCCGATATGAGAACCAAGGTGGACATGGTGGCACACACCTATACTGTGATCCCAGCATTTGGGAGGCCGAGGCAGGAGCATCTCTGTGAGTCTGAAGCCAGTCTGGGCTACAAAGTGAGTCCAAGGCCAGCCTGAACTTCATAGTGAAACCCTACCTCAAAAAGATAAAAAGACAAAAAAAAAAAAAAAAAAAAAAAAAAAAAAAAAAAAAAAAAAAAAAAAAAAAAGAACCTAGGCAGGCAGATTTTTTACTTTTCATTATGTGTAAAATAAAAGGTATCTATGAAGACTTTAACGTACAAACAAGAAAAGAACTATAGTCTCAAAACTTACTGTATCAGTGACACTAGTGAGACTAAAACCAATTAAAGACAACCGAGCTATACGCATACATGGGTAGCAAATGAAGGATATGGAAAGTGGTAGGCTTCAAAAGTAAGTCTCCTCCTGTAGAGGGTAAGGAATGGGGCGCAGTGGGCTGATGCAAGTAACTGAACGTTTCAAAGTAGTTCACGCAGAGGGTTTTGAACATTCAAAATGACACAAAGAAATGACACATGTCTGCGATGGTGGGTATGTCCACTGCTCTTACCTGATCACTACACATTGTATAATATAGTGAAACACCATACTAGTCTCTATAAATACACATGGTTACTGTCAGTCAAACATAAAGATGTATTTAAAAATGCAGAAAAATAAACATCTACTTTATATAAGCAACTGTGGTCAAGTCACTTGTAGTATGTAAAGCTAATAGCAATGTGCAGGTTACTAAATGGGAATAATAGTTAATTAAAATACAAACTTACAATTAAGAAAGCCACAAGATACAGCTCCTCCTTCCATTTCCTTATCCACTTCTCAGAGGTAATCATAGTTAAAATATGTTTGAAATGTTCTATGTTCTTTGAAGAGAAAAAAGAGAAAATGGAAATACGTTTATTTCAGTGTTCTTTTAGTTTTTCTTCAGAAAGGAGACTGTGATATGCATTGTTTTGCACCTTGAGTTTTAGGTTTGGATGTGTATTCTGGAGAGCTTTTACTGTCAGTGCTGTGTTTATTGTCTGTGATGACTGTTTATTTGGTAGTAGCGTCTCCAAGTTTACTCAGTTTTCTCTAGATAGAATAGTGGCTGGTAATATTTGTTGTTTTGTTGCTGATGTTTACTTTTGCAACCACAAAAATGCTGAAATGAAATCTTCACATCTTGATACATACATATCTTGATACGATTGTATTGGTCTATTGAGTAAAATCCTGAGTGGAGTTTCTAGGTAACACCTAAAAACGTGAATAAATTGTCATCTGGCAGGCTGGGGACATATCTCAGTGGCACAGTGTCTGCCTGGGAAGTGTGGTTCCCGGTACTAAAAAAAAGTGTCCTTTGTAAAGTTTGTATTATTATATATTGAACAATAAACGAGGTATTTTTTTCTGCACATCCCTACTTGTAGTAAAACTTTTGCTTAAGAAATATCTTTAAAAGTAATCATGGAAGAAATTTTGTGCTCTGATGTAACTACCCCTCTTTATGTGATTGGCATTATATTCCTTAGAAATGGGCATATGAACAGTACTTCTTTATATAAGATCACATATATAAGATCAAAATGTGTAAAAATGTATCAGGAGTTAAAGAAACATGTAAACTGAGAAGCTTTAAGGAGGTTCTTCTGCTGATTGTTGAACAAAGCCATAGTCATTATTACGTGATTATTAAACTTCTCAGTAATAATGCCTAAGTTATCTCTTCTTAAAATTAGATGGCTCAGATACCAGGGAAAGTAAATTGGTGTCCTGTCGATGTTATTTTTATAATTATTTACATTTGTTTGTGAGAGTCAAATGGCCAGGGATTTAGAATTCGCCTAAATGAACTCCATGTGTCTTCCTGTCACTATTGTTAGGTAATAATCCCACTGGGAATTTGAGATTTTTCTCAAGAATATCGCTTTTACATTAACCACAGGTTAACAAAGCCAGGCTAAGGCAATGGCAAGAACCAGGTGTGGGGTTGGGGGTAGCTGATTTCGCAAAGCATCTCTGTGAGTAGAACTCTGGATTAGGTCTGAGAGACAGTGAGTCTCTTCCAGAATTACAGCTCTTCGCACTTTTGAGCTAATAAATACATTTATATGTGTATGCTCACTGTAATGACAAGGACGCACATCTAAAAAAGATTGTAAAATCTGGCTGTGGCCATTGAAAAGTTGGCTTTTTGTCTATAAGCTGAGAATTTTTTTTTTCCTGAACTAAGGCCTGTAAGGATCAGGTATATTCTTCCTGTTCCCTAGCCCCTGGCATAGAATTGGTTGGAATAGCAATAGTTGGTTTTATTTTTTAAAATTAATTCCTTCTGGTGTTTTACACGTCCAAGGTCAAGTGTTGACTACAATTGACCTGCCGGCCGGTGCCCACCTCCCATCCAGCACGGGCGAGGGCTCCGAAAGCGCCCCACACTCAGGTATTCTATCCCAGGAGAGACACGAACACAGGGTGGCTGTTGGGACAGTTCATCCTTATTCCAAAACGCTGCTTTCTTGCTGTCTTCTGCCTGAGAATTGCAAGAGAAAGGGGAACCGCTGGGTCCTCTGTCCCCCGGCAATGCTGAGCTCATCGTGGATCTCCTCACTCTCTCAGCTTCCCTGCAGGTGTGACACGACCTTGCCTTCCACTCCTTCTTCTAAGGCTCTGCACACACGGAAGCTGGGTTACACTTTCTGCCTGCAAGTGTTCTCCAAAGGCTTAGGAACTCATGTTCAGATTCTTCTTTGTGTTTTTCACTTTTCGCAAAACTACTTCATCCGATTCCACAGCTGCATGTGAGAAAGGTGCAGCATATAGAATTCTGCCTAGTTTATAGATGGTAATAAAGCGACACTTAGATTGTTGTGCAAAATTAGTCAAATGGCAAAAGGTAGGTCTGGCACTAAAGCACGTGTCTCTGCTTCCAGCTCCAGAGCCCGCTTGCCTCAGTATGCTCCATTTAGGCGGAACAGGAGTTATTCTGCAATTGCTCATGAACCTGGACTATGTGTTTGGTGCTCGATTTGATGTTAAAGGAGGGTAGAAGAGTGAGATATATTTAGCTTCACAGCTGATGATAATCTGGCTGGATATAGAGAAACATATATAAAATAAACAAGGACACATGTAAGTGAACTGAAGGAATACCAAGAGGGAGTAGACAAATGTGGTCCAGAGAGGCCAAAGTCAGTTGTAAGCTGAGATCCCGCAGACGGGCAGGGTGTGGGTTACTGGAATGGAAGGAAGGGAAAGAAGTGGAGGTGAGGGCTGCCCTTTGAAGATCACCTTACCCAGAGCTGCGGCCATGTTGGGGATTAAGATAGAATCAGCTGCGAACTGGGATCGCATGTGGCGGGCACACTCCATTGGTTACTGGTCTCTTCTCAGCTATGGCGCTTTCCTCACATTGCTTCATCTAAGAAGTTCGCACCATTTTCTTCCTCAACGATCAGTATGGTGTCGGGCAAGTAACCGAACCTGAGTTGGTGAGGTGTTCGTTATGTTTGTAAGGAAGGAGAAGCATCTTTTCCTTTTATGGAAAGTGAGATCTATAATGTTGACAGTCCTTAGCATTGCAAGAGAGCTGGATGAGTCTTTGGCTCAAGGGAGAAACAAGACCTGACCTCAGAGGACAGAAGGAAGAGAAGGGAAGAAACTTGCTGCTGGTGATGTAATTCAGTGACCTAAAGATGTCTTCTCTCCCCTAACACAAGACAGTAGGTCTCATTTTTATTAATATATATCATCTCTCTGTACGAGGGGGCTGGGATGGATGGCTCACTAAGGAGAGCGGTGCATTCAGAAGTATAAGCCTGCAAATGAAATAGGCGGCAAACTTCACTGAAGTCACAAACTGGATCTGATTTTGAATAATCCTATGATTGAACTTTGTGTATTGTCTCTTCACAGGTGTCAGGAATTATCGGATGAACCACTGAAAGAGTTAACATGATAGAAAGAAACATAGTTCGTGGTGAAATGGAAGAGACAGAAATGTCTGGGCGTTGGTGTCAGTGCAAAGCCTGTGTTTTGAGCCCTTCCTGCCTTGCAGCCACAGACTTGAACTCTGCCCCCTCTGAGGACAGTGAGCTAAGATGAACCTCTCCTTCTTTAAGGTGTGGGTGTTGCATGTTTTGTCCCAGTGACAGGAGAGTGATTCATACACTGAGAAACTTAATGAGACCCTGTCTCAGAATAAAAAATTTTTAAATAGAAGTGGGGATGTAGCTTAACGTACAGTGCCCCTGGGTTCAATCACTTGTAATGGGGGAGAAAGACCATGGACCAGTTCCTCTTGAATATAGATGAAAAAAAAAACTAAAAAAAAAAAAATTCAGTGGTCTATACATGATAGTGAAATGGAGTCTGCCCCAAGAAATGTTTTTTTAACACTCAGAAATCAATTCATACCATTTAATTAGTAACAAACTGAAAAAGCAAAAATAATTGCAAGCATCTCAGTAGATGCAGGAAAAGCACCTAAAGAATTTACCACCCATGTTGGGAGTGCTGGCACAGACCGGTAATTTCAGCACTGAGGAGGCTGAGGGAGGAGGACCACCACGAGTTCAAGGCCAGCCTCCACTACAAAGTGAGACTCTGTGTCAAAAAAGAGAGAAGAATTTAATACGCATTCCTAACTAAAACTTTCTTGTGACTAAAAATAGAAGACATTCTTCAACTTCATGAAAGTCATTAATTAACACCCATGCTTAGAGCAGAATACTCCATTACTAGGCCCACTGTAACATTATTCATAGCAGCCAAGGGAAGGGGATGAATTAGCTGTCCGTAGAAGGGTGAACGGGTAAAAAACTGTGGTGTCTATGCAGACCTTGGAATCTTGTTCAATCTTCAAAAAGAAACAGATCTTGCCATTTGCAATAGCAGAGAGAAACTTGGAGGCCTTTATGTACATGACCCAAGCTAGACACAGAAGGAGAGATCCTGATGGTCTCCCTTGTATGGGGAATGCACAGAAGTCAAGTTTGTGAAGCCAGAGAGGAAATGTGGTTTCCAGGAGTGAAAGGGGGAAGTGAGGAGAGACCGGCCCAGGTGTACTAAAGTTTAGTTGTGACAGGGGAATGTGTCCTATGGCCCGAGGGCAGCAGGGGGCTGCTAGTTAATTAACTGCCCTACTGGGTGTGTGAAATTTGCGGAGGGAGTAGATCTTAAGTGTTATCATCACACACAACAAAAGTTAACTGGGCCAAATGGATAAGTTAATGAGCTCGGCAATAGTAACCAGTCCAGTTCACGTGTGTATCAAAATACCACATTGTACACATTGTATGAAATTATATAGAGTTTTTAAAACAAAAAACAATTTGGCAAAGTTGTAAAAGTACTTTACAATAGAAAATCGGAAGGATATTTTATACTGTATTTAAACCTAGTTTAAACCGGGCATGCTGGTGGTGCACATCTGTAATCTCAGCCCTCGGGGGAGGCTGAGGCAGGATGACAGCTGCAAGTTCAAAGCCAGCCTGGATTACAAAGTGAGTTAAGGCCAGCCTGAAATGCATAAGAAAACTGTCCCAAACATCCAAAAAAAAAAAAAGAAAACTTAGTTTAAAATATTATGTGATAGCATTGAGTGAAATACTGTTTTACATTTATTTCTTAAAGCTTCTATTTAAAATATCGGCCAATTTATTGGTAGAAATAATAAAATGGTAAAATTTATTAGGAAAACTAGAAACTGAAAACAGAAATTACTACAAGGAAGTTACTAATAAGTTCACCTTTCATAGGAGTGTGAGGCTGTATTCTCATTTTATAGAGTGAAGTTAAAAATTCTGATAGCAGTTCTGCAACTTCTTAAATAACCAGTGGGGGTCAGGCTTGTACTATATTATACAGTACTACAGCCAGATAGAGTTGGTGTTTGCCAGTAAAATAAACTGAGTATGAGAAAAACACAAAGTACTGTCTCAGAGTTGAAAGAGAAACACTTTAAATATATTTCTAGATATCACTCTTTGCCCATTGTGAAATAGAAAAGTGTGGAAAGTAATTTGACATTATTTATTCATAGACAAAAAATTCATAGTTTGAATTTAAAATGAAGGAAAATTTATCTAGAAAATATGACAATAGTAGCAGAAAGCAGTGGAAGTGACCCCAGGACCACAGTAATTCCCAGGGATCCAGTCAAAAAACAAAAGGGAGCTGGAGCACAACGGAAAGAGTGGGCTGCAGATGGAGGCGGGTTGGCCCCATGCCCTTCTCACTCCAACACCAAGCAGGAAGCATGAGCTGAGTTACCGGGATTCAGCTCCCACCCTGAACTCCCTCTCTGAGCACCGTGAGTCCTGATGGCCTGAGCCGACACCATGTGATCCTGACAACGATGGGCTGAGTCAATGGGCTTCAGGACTCACCCTAAACTACTAATATTAGCACCAAGAGAGACTCCACACTGCTTGCATATATGAAAAATGTACGGACCCATAGTGTCAAACTACATGAAAAGCAGCAGTCCTGGAGCCTGAGAGACAAAAACATACTCTACACAGCAGACCCAAGAAAATCCTCCAATTCTTTCCGAGAACTAATAACTAAACTTAGTACACACCATGATCTACAATGGTGAGCACAGGTGGAGGAGACTTCACGCCACTTGTGCCCAGCATCATAAGTGCACACAATGCCCAACAAGATTGAGAGGTGGGATGAGACGAAGACATGGAACTAGGTAGGGTGTAGACCTGCCTCTCTAGCTGGGAGGGGTTAATCTCCAAAGACACTAATGGCCTATGAGGGGATACCAGGCACTTTGGCAGGGAGCTCAGAGGCGTGAGGGGGGAGGGGCCTCCCTTCGGGTTGCATGAGAGCTCTGAGGACCTGGACTGAATCTCCCACAGGGCAGCATAGGGACAGAGTCCAGGAGTCCTCAGGGTGACCAGATAGACTTGGATCAGCCAGCGAGAGCCCCCACCCTGGGGCATGTCCGGAGCTCTGCCTGGCCCCCGAGGCATGCCGGGCACTCTGCCCAACCCCCAGGGTGTGCCAGAAGCTCCACCCCAGCCCCGGGGCATGCCAGGCACTTTGCCTGGCCCCAGGGGTGTGCCAGGTGCTCCGCCCCACCCCCGGGGTGTGCCAGGGGCTCTGATCGGTCCCTGGGGTGTGCTGGGTACTCCACCCTGCCCCTGGAGCTCCACTCGGCCTCTGGGGCATGCCAGGTGCTTCACCCCAACCCCAGAACTCCACTTGGCCCCCAGGGTGTGCCAAGTGCTCCGCCTGGCTCACGGGGCATGCCAGGGGCTCCATCCGGGCCCCAGGGCATGCCAGGCCCTCCACCCCACCCCCAGAGCTCCACTTGGACCCCAGGGTGTGCCAGGCACTCTGCCCAGCCCCCGGGGCATGCCAGGAGCTCCAACCCGCCCCTGGGGTGTCCCAGGCACTCTGCCCTGCCTCTGGAGCCCCACTCGGCCCCAGGGCCGTGCCAGGTGCTCTGCCCGGCCCCTAGAGCTCCACTCGGCCCACAGGGCCTGCCAGGCGCTCTGCCATCAGGGAGTGCCAGGGGCTTTGCCCAGCCCCCAGGAAGTCCCTGAAGACTCGCCTGAGCCTACAGATGTGGACTCACTGACAGAGTCTGGCGATTTGCTGTGTAACCCTGCCTGACTGGACACTCGATGGCTGTGAGGGCTTGCCAAATGGTGCTTCTCCACCTCCTGCAATAGTAATTTGTGTACACCAATGTAATATACAGCATATTTAGAAGCAGTCAAACCTCTGCCCGAAATAAGAGCATGAGGGAGTAAATAAACCAAAAGTGCAGTTATTACCAGTGGGAAGACCACTGACAGGGTGGTAGAATAATGGAGGTGAAGTGGAGAAAATTGAATAATGGAATGAGACATCATCTATATAACTGAGTAATAAAGATGAAGATAACATTATGTAATACAACATCCAGTGGTAACCCCCTACTATTTTCTCTGTAATTTCATATTTCCTTTACTGTTTTTGTGTTAACAAATGCAAAGACAACATTATGTAATACAGCATCCAGTGATGGTTCCCTATTGTCTCCTCTGTAATTCGGTATTTCCTTTATTGATTTTGTTATAACAAATATGAAGATAACATTACGTTATACAGCATCTAGTGCCAATTCCCTACTATCTTCTCTATAACTTGGTATTTTCTATATTGTTTCTGTGTTATTCTGAGTTCTTTGGTCTTAAAAATAAAACTGAAAATAAAGAGGAAAAACGAGAACTAAACCAAAAAAACCCAAAATAAATCTTTCCTTCTTTAAAAAAAAAGAAAATATGACAATAATTTCGCAAACAATTGTTAACTAGAAAAGGACAGTAACACAGTTACCATAGTAGATGTATATATTTAGTCCTTCACTGCTCAGCGAAGGAGATGTTTTCTGAGAAACGTGTTCTACAGCTTTGTTTTCATTTTTGGAGCACAAGTACACACACTAAGATGCTATGATGTCACTGGTGATGTAATCTTGTGGACACTATCTTATATGTACTCTGTGACTGAAGGAAACAGCGGTATGAGACCTAAGAGGGTATGTGACAGGTACGGTGATATATATATCAAATATATATTTATGTCTGTATTTGAATCAAATTTCATAAGTGTGTACGTCAAAGAGCATAACATTGTTAGCAGTAATTATTTATGGATGTCAGTATTGTTTAAATGTTTTCCTTTTCTACATCTCTTTATTTGTTCTAACTTTTAAAATTTCTAAAATACAGGTACTAACCAGAAACGTTTCTCTAAGAGGATTCTGCCCAGTGTGAACTCTCCATTCATTCTGTGATGCAATCAGGAAGAACTGAACTGGCGACGGGCAGCACGAATCTCTGACCCAGGAAGGTCTGCAGGCTGCAGGCAGAGATGTGTGCCCAGCCCATGTCCTCTGCAGCACTTGCTTCACCCCTGAGCCCAGAGTCTCAGCTCTTCTGAGAGGCCGCTGTTTTTGTGTTGCATTTCTCATGCTGTTGATTTGGTACTTTAGCAATGCATGGATCTGTTTAATTCTTATGAAGACTTTAGAAGACAGATGCTATTTTTACTAAATTAGAAAACTGAGGCACAGTGACCTGCCCAACGCAGAAGCAGCAGTGCTGAGATTGGAGACCAGGCAGCCAGATGCTGTGTGCTTAAGTTCTCTGTTAGACCCTGAAATGCCGCGGGGATGGAGATGACATTTTCTGGTAATGATTATTTGCAAAACCAGCTAGATAAAAATCTCAGTCTATACAAGTTAGATGTAAAAGACATTTATTTGTTTCTGTGTTTAACAGTACTTTAGGTTTAGTGGGCTTCTCTCCTGTAGATACACAGTTTCCATAAGCATGGGGATTTCTTTCTTTTTTTTTTTTTTTCTTTTTGGTGGGTATAAGGAATCAAACTCAGGACCTTGTGCTTGCCAGGCAAGTGCTTGTGTGGCTGAGCTATAATCCCCCTACCTGCAGGGGGATTTTTTGAATCTTCCATGTCCCACAAGCACAAGGGACTCTCCAAGGGTGGAGGTGAAAGCTCTGTATGTCCATGCACAGTAGACAGCTGCTCCTTCATGGGGTCTTGCACTTTTCTGAGGCGATGTGGGGCGAAGCGATGGGATGTGGTGCGCTGAGATGTTTCTCTCGCCCGGCAGCACAGAGACCTACATGGTTTCAGATCTTACCTCCGCAGTGTTAATTCTTTCCCAGGCTGCTCTGGGGTACTAAGCATCTGTCCTCCATCTTCCATGTCCTCTGCTTAGTACTTCTTTTGCTTAAGAAAATAGAATAACAAAATAAAACAAGCCAACAACAATGCTTAGCTTGCACAAAGGAAAGAAACAACAGGGGAGTATGGGAAAATACTAGGAAATGTTCTTACTACAGCACAAGTATTTTCTAACATATAAAACATTAAAGGCAGAAAGATTTCAACAATCAGATATATACCCATTACTTCTAAAATGAATGGGAATCTGCATATTGCTGCATATTGATGAATGGTAGTTGCATGACAGAACTTTTGAGTTTCTCTTTTTGTTGAGAGAGAGAGAGAGAGAGAGAGAGAGAGAGAGAGGACCCTATTTCATGATTCTTATTTCCTGATTATTCCAGCATGAATTGCTTTTCCCTGGTGCTGCCATTCCTCAGCGCTCCACTGTTTGGAGCCCTTGCTTTATTCTTCAGTGGGTCTCTACTAAATTTCGTTAGCTTGCTTTGTATGTGCTCTGTTGTAGCAGTGTGTTGTCTTTTCAGCTCTACAGCTTCTGCCCTTGTGAGAATGTGTCTTTCCGGGGGGACTGTCTATGGCGCACCTCCCCTTGTGTGAGAGGGAGTATAAAATGTGTCATTTTCTGGGAATGGCTTCACCCAGGAGCAAGTAAGTAGGTTGTAATGGATCGCTACAGACACTATTTAGAAAGTTAGCATCTGCGAAATGTTGTGGTGGTGGATTAACTAATGATGGACTTGTACTACCCATCTGAACTGGGTCAGCCTGTGCTGGGTGTGAACCTGCCTGAGGACTGTTGCCAACAACACGAAAAGGAGGACTGGAGAGGAAGAGGGCTTGCTGTTGGTTCTCCTGCAGGAGCTTGTTGCGCTGGTTTTCCTGATATGAACTCGGCTACTCTCCTCAGTTGGAGGAGCTCAGGACCTCGCTGTCACCAAGGATGGCTGCGGTTCTTGTGGGGGGAGCTCTGAGCCTTGTTTCCTGGCTCCAGTGCAGATTCCTCTGCCTGCTGGCACAGATCCTTCATCCCACTGACGCAGACATTCTAGCTTCCACCACTGACCTTTGGGCCTTCTCAGAGCAGATCCTTGATACAGACGTGCATGAGATGTTGTTGTGGATTCTAGGCCTCCAGCTGGACTCATGAAGGGCACTGCCGTGGGATCCAGGCCCTCTGCTGGATGCTTTGGGTCTCTAGTGTGTGGACAGATCTCCTGAACTCTTTTGCATTTGACTCTTTGGGGGACTATTATAAAATAGTCCTATAAATTATGTGTCCTCTATTAAATTGTTTCCCTTGTAAACCCTGAATACAAAAGGTCTGCAATCTAAGTTGGGAAATATGTTCTACTTATCCATTGAATCGTCCCTGTACCTTGAGTGGAAATCAACATGTGCGTGAATATTCAAGACTTTGTTATTCATGTTCATTTACTTGCTTGATTTTGAAGCAAGCTGGCCAGATAGAGGGGGAATGCACTCTGGAATGGGAGGTCAGTGAGGTGTGTGTTGCTACTCATGGTACAAGACTGTTGTACGCACCTATGTCTTGTCTTGCTAGAGCAGACTTTCCTATTTGCTGAGATGAGGACGTGTGGTTTTGCATAGTACAGCATTCAGAATATATTTTCCTAACTAAGTATAGGAAGAGTGCTGATTTTGGAACTTAGCAAGACAGATTCTTTTTAAAGAGGAGAAATTACAGATGAAATACTGTCTGTTTTCCATAGTTTTCAGAAATCGTTTCAGAAATGATTGTCCAATAGATGGCATCTTGCATATTCCCTAAAATAAAAAGTTGAGACAGAAAGGGTTGTAATTGGTACCATCAATAACTCAAAGGCTTTTAGAATACTTTTACTTCATAAATAAAGTTCTGAAAGGAGCTGGCCATCTACCAAAATGTGATTTTAAAAGTATCCCCATAGTGAAATCATATAAGAAGGCTTCAAATAGAATATGTTTAGCTCTAACCACTAAAACTAACAATCTATTCAAGTAGCCATTAGGAATCTAGACAATGGCTTAGCATTGTCTAGGCTTTTAGCTTCCTGTAAATGCACATAATCTTTCGTGTGAAAATTTTTATTACACATTAAAAGTACTTCTGAAAGAAGTTTTAATTTTCTCTTACAACTTCTGTTTTTCTTTTTCTGTAAGCTTTTTTATTTTTTTTCTTTTGTCTTTTTGAGACAGGATTTCACTATGCAGTTCAGTCTAGCCTTAAATTTACTTTTTAACCCAGGCTGGTCTTGAAATCACTGTGATCTTCCCACATTAGCCTCCCGAGAGCTGGGATTACAGTTGTGTACCATCTTGCCTGGCTTTCTGTAAGCTTTATTGCTTTTTATGAAAATTTGATTTTCTCTGTTTGGAATTTTGATTATGGATTTGAATGCTCCTAAGTGAACTAATAATTATTTCAAGTATTCAGATTTACCTAAAATAATATCAATGACCCTTTATATATCTTTTCTTACAATGTATTACATTCAGATGCTTCTGATGACAAATAGTTCTGCATGAAAAAAGCCTTAGTAATGTCAGTAGTAAAAAAAAAAAAAAGCAAAAGCAAAGAAAAATTTGTATAGAGGGGAAACCAACTGTAGAGAGGGAAGGAAGAAAAATGGGGATGAAGGGAGAGAGGATGTTTGTTCCATGCAGGTTGCCAGTGTTTCCGACCTCACGAAATCAAACGCCCGAAACACTCAAGTGTGGAGTTGCCTGTGGGCAAAGACCCCTGCATGCTTTTAGGCAGGGGCCAGAAGCATCAGAGAAGATTTTAATAGAGCCTGCTCTTCAATTCTGGTAACCCAGAGCCAGGCTGTTAAAACTTTTAACCAAGGATAGTTTATCATTTCTACAGCGAGTAGCTTTAAAAAAAATACTATTTAGTTTTTGAGGATACAACTAGTCGGACGGAGGTGGCAGAAATAACATTTATTTTTTATTGGAAGAACCTACCAAGCAACAATGGTCCCAGAACATGCGAAGCACCCACTCTTTCTCCAGGAAGACCATGTTATACATTCCCCTGAAGTCCCATCTTCACAAGTTTTTCTCCAATTACCAAATGAACATGTTTTTCATAACCTGTTATCACCAGAGAGTGTCTGAATAGTCCTGAACTCTGTGAAGTAATAATCTTGATCTAGCTTTGTCCGGATAAAGGTGTTAAGCAATTCTATACTTGAAAAGTCCCCAGTGAAGACACAGAACGACCAGTGAGAGAGTTGACACAGATCTCACTTTTGGTTATAACCAGGGACAGCTCTGCCCTGGGCTCACAGCAACTCCACCGTGAGCCTGGAGCTCCTGGCTGACCGTGCTGTGTGAGTTGGGGTACCGCTGCTCACTTGCGCGTGTGTTTGGTGCCTGACCTTGTGTTTTACTCTTTTCAAGAGTACATTTCTAAAATACTAAAAAAGCTTCTCTGTCAAATGAAAAAGCCACCTGAAAAAGCAAGGTCCTTTTGCCCGAGGTCTGCACGGTGAGCCGGTGCCGGCCTTTCTCTCTGCATTCCTGGCTCTCTGCAGTGTCTGCTGCTGGTCACATGAATGCATAGCACATACAGTTATGTTCAGTTCGTAATACTTATCCTTTCTGGATCCAAGAAATAATAAACTACTATATGCATTTAAATTTTTTTTTGAGCAAGCATAAAGGTTTCTTCCAGTTTTAATGATTAGAACTAACCATGGAAGATTCTTGGAATAATGATTTTAAGGATAGTAGCATATTCTTTAGTGGCTAAATAGAGTCATCAGTGTTTGCAGAAAAATGGTCAATAAAATTGATGACTATTATTATACTCACATTGAACATTTATACTCTGAAAAGCAGCACGGCTGGTTTCATCTTATTCTCAGAAAATGCCTGTGGAAAATGTAGTACCATTATGCCCCAGTGACAGTGGGAAGATGAAACTTAATGAAATGGAGCCTTGCCCAGATTTCCAGAGGGTAGAACTGGATGTGGTGGCACAAATCTATAATCCCAGCACATAGGCGGCTGAGGCAGGAGGAGCACTGTGAGTTCGAGGCCAGCTTAGCTACATAGTGAGTTCAAAGGCCAGCCTGAACTATTCTCAAAAAAAAAAAAAAAAAAGGGAATTCAAGCAGTTTAATGCAAGTTACCCACAAACAAGGAGGAAAGCAGAATATTGAGTCCTTTCCCCTTTCCTTGGAAAACACATAGTGGAGAATCGTACAGCAGAAATAAAGGAAAGAGACTCGTAGGCCTTTGGAATTGAACTTCTAGTGCTGCAGTTTGATTAGGGAAATGTCAGACTTCAGTAGTTTTCGTCCCACAGTAATGGCCTCACCTTCCTCCTCCTCACCCAAATGTACAGTTAGAACACAGGGCTGGCAGATGCAATCCCTGCAATATCAATTGCTACCTCTGTAAAAATCAAATTGAACTTGACTTTGTATGTCAAATAAAAATACAAGATAATCAGATAAATTTAAATTTCAGATGAAGCAATGAATAGTTTAGTCTAACTGTACTACAGGAATTGCATAGGACATACTTATACTTGAAAAAATTATTGCTCATCTGGAGTTCAAATTTAACTGTGTAGCCTGCATTTTTACTTGTTAGACCTGGAAACCCTCATGAAGTAGGATTCCTAAGATAGGACCAAGAGAAAAAAATCTCAGAATGAACTAAATAACAAAACAGAGGCTGTGTAATTTAATAAACACCAGTTGATATAGTGAAACAATTGCAAATAATGGATGCAGAACGAAAATGAAGCCCAGAATATATAATACTGTAAGTCTGAGGTACATTAATATGACAATGTAACACAAATATTGGAGCGCTTTGGGGGAAGATGAGAAACCATGTGAGTTGCTCAAATTTACATCCTCCAAGGGAAGGATCAGTAGCAATAGAAATATGCGATTTTTACATGGTGTGTACCTGTAATTCCAGCACTTGGGAGGCTGAGGCAGGAGATCACCATGAGTTCAAAGCCATTCTGGGCTACATCAGTGAGTTCAAGGCCAGCCTGCACTACATAGTGAGACTCTGCCTCAAAAAATACACAATTTTGAAAATCTCCAAATTTTAATGTACTGTTTTTCATTTCAGTGTTGGTGAGATCCCTCAGAAAATAGTATTCGAAGACCTTGAAGTTCATGTCTTTATTTTTATTTTCTAATTAAATAAAGTAAAAACAATATGTTCAGAATGTATTTAATTTAGAAAAATCTTTATTCTGGTCCCACTTCATTAAAAATATTTCTGACATCTATCTCCTCTCTATCTACTTACCAATTTATCTACCACTGTTCCTTCTATATTTCCACTTTTCTCTATTCTTTCCAAAGAATTAGAATGACATTCATCTAATGTCAGTGACAATAATTTTTCAATGGTTACTTTGAGGTGGTTTTTAAATATGTGGTTTAGTGCTTTCTGGGTTGATTATAATCAGTATATATACACAATCTCTCTTTTTCTCTCTCTGTCTCTCTCTCTATATATACACAATGTTCATAGAAATGAGAGAATTAAATAGATGAAATCCAAAATGAGCTGATGTTGATAGAGAAAAAATCTGGGTGGTACCTGTTATTTTCTCCTAGATTGTGGTCTATAGTGCTAAAAATTATGCGTCTGTGTAATATCCAGTGTCATTTAGCAATGAGAAGAAAACTGGTAAAAATTAGAAGTTAGTCTTTTTTATTTTGTTTCTCTGTCTTGTAAGGAAAGAGACAGTGACATACATACAGTGAACAGAGGAAAAATGTCAGAAAAAGGGAATAAAAAACGTGAGGGATTAAGAAAGAAACTATAAAATGCTCCAAAGTAAATTTTGGACATTTTATAGGAGGTCAGCTGTGCACTATAAAGTTATTTAATGGAACAATCCTTGCTTACTACCTTGTGTGGGGCCTAGCATTGTCCCAGGGGGCCTGACAAGTTTCCGTGTGCTCATCCTCTGCCTGTGGCATATGTTTGCTGAGCAGAGAGAAGTGGGAGAGGTAGCACTTCTCCATCTTAACTTTCCACTTTCCTCATCATCTCATGAATGTCTGCTTAGAGTGAGAAGAGACTGGACTTGCGCCCAGGCAAAGACAGAGAGGACTGATAACCTTTCCTCCAGGACTAGGATATTTCTGTTCACTACCTTTCTCACATCTTGAACAAGATTAGCTACTTCAAGAAAAGTTTCTCTCATCTTTAGCTTATTCCATTCAGCCTAGGCACTCCTGTGAGAAAGCCATTTCTGAAATACAATTATTGTCACCTCTGGCTTTACCCAGATGTTTGGTGACTCCCTGCAGCACTAAACCCAAATACAAAGCTGTGGTGCAGGACAGCTGGTGGTCAACTTGTAAACCCCAGATGAACTGAGCCAGTAAGATGCTGAGTGTGGGAAGCCCACCTGAGGGTTATCGCTGGCAGCACAAGAGGCAGAACTGGAGAGGAAGAAGAAGCTGTTGGGGGCTGTAGCAAGCTGTTGGTTTACCTGGAGGAGCTTGTCATGCTGGATTTCCTGATGAACTCAGCTGTTCTTATTACCGAAGTAGCGTGGGACCTTGTTGTTACTGAGAATGGCTTTGGTTCACTTTGGGGAACTCTGGTCCTCACTGTGAGCATCGCTTCCTGGCTCCAGAGGGAAAGATGGTGTGCTGCTCAGTCTCCTGAAGAAGCTTGTCACGTTGGCTTCCCTGATGGAAGTTCAGCTGTTCTCATTGCCAGAGGAGCTTGGGACCTCACTGTTGCTGAGGATTGCTGTGGTACCTTTCGGGGGAGCTCTGGTTCTTACTCAGCATGGCTTCCTGGCTCCAGAGCAGATCCCTCAGCCTGTTAGCACAGGTCGTTCACCCTGCTGGTGCAGACATTCTAGTTTTTACCACTGATCTTTGGGCCTTTCCAGTGCAGATCCTTGAAACAGGCCTGCATGAGACATTGTTGTGCGTTCTTGGCCTCCAGCTGGACTCACGGGGGGCACTGCTATGGGCTCTAGGTCTTCAGCTGGACTCACACAGGACATTATCATGGGATCCAGGCCCTCAGCTAGATTCTTTGGTCTTTAGTGTGTGGACAGATTTCCTGCACTATTTTAGTATATGACTCTTTGGGTGACTATTATAAAGTAATCTTACAATTAAGTGTTATGTATTATGATGTTTCCCCGTGCAAACCCCAAACTACAACAGAAGCCTTTCATGAAGCATGTGTGTTTACCAGCCCCTGACTATGTCCTTCCTTTTCTCCTTAGTGCCAAAAGCCTGAACAATCACAGTCATTACTTACAGTTCTCCAAGTCTGTTTTGCTGCTGTTACATTACTTTCTCAGCAGAACCTTCCCTGATTGCCAAATTTGTCTTATGTTCAGCTCTTCTTAGTCACTTTCCTTAAGGCAGCATTCTTCATAGCCACTGTCAACAACTGATGTAGTCTGTTTTCTTTTTTTCCTTTTTTTTAATCCTAGGGATTGAACACAGAGTCTCACACATGCTAGGCCAGCACTCTACCACTGAGCTGCACTCCTAGTCCAATGGCCAATGTACTTTTTACTCTCCTCAGTTAATTATTCATTTATTGTCTCTCTGTCTCTGCCTAATGGTTTGTGGGCATTATTCTTCTACAAATTTTTCATCTACTTTGTTAGCTATAAACTACCGGTTCTGAGAACAGTGCTTGGCCACCGTAGGCACTATACAAATGGCGGCCTAAAAATTCGTTAATACCTCCATACAGCGATCCTCTCATTTCCACTCTTCAGGCTCTCACACTTGTAGTAAGGAAAGAGAATGCAGTGGGAGGTGAGCATCAGTTTCCTACATTGTTCAGTAAGAATCAGTGTTCAGTGATCTAGTCTAGGAACCTAGCACAGTATGTCCTGTAAGTTGAAATAGTTCTCTAACTCCCAGGAAATGACTACAGTTTCAGTTGAATACATGTATGTTTTTCTTAGCTTCCTTCAATGCTATAAAATCCTTCCCCTGAAGTTTAATTAACTCTATTTTCATTTTTTCTTTGATTCATTTTAGATCCTTTTTCCTTCCTCCTCATCTTTTGTTCTCCTTTCCATTTGAAAAAGATCTCCCCATTTCCTATTATCTCTCACTTATTTTGCTTTTTATTGATATTTTGAGGATATATAAGAGAAAACCTGGATTAAGAGTTGGAGAAAGTGGGGAGGGATGGAAGGGAAGTAGACCAAAAGAAAAAAAAAAGGAATTAAGTGTGTTATGTACATGTACAAATTCCTCACAATAAATATAATCATTATATACTGCAAACATATACTAATACAATATATTAACCAAGTTAATATAAAAGTAAGGAGTTACGGTAGATGATTTGGTGGTCACTGTAATTCTCCACATTGCTCTTGTTAGCACTCTACTCCAGATTGGGAGCCGGCCTGGAACCAGTTGGCCTCTTTACACATGGTCATTCACCGTCTTACTTTTCTTGTTGCTGGGACAAAATACTCAACACCCACAAGTGAAAGGAGGAAAGATCCAATTAGCTCACAGTTTGTGGAGACTTCAGTCCATAATCGGCTGGCTCCAAGGCAGGGTGTCATATAGCAGAAGGGCAGCTATGCATGGTGGCAGAAGATAACAAAAGCAACGAGAGTGAGGGAGGAACAAGCCTCCTTTCCTCCTTATATTATATGCAGACCACCCACCCTAGGGCAGGTGTAGCGCTCACACTCCCAATCTCAGCACTAGACAATGAACAAATCATAAACTCTAGATATAGCTGCTTCCGAAAAGTCCCCTCTCCCCCATACTGAATGGGCTCTGTGGGGCCATCCAGACGCAAACCATCACACTCACACTGTGTACTTTGTTAATCCTGACACCGTCATATGCCCAGTCACTGTCTTGTCTGCCTGCTTGATGGTGGAGGTGCTCTGATGAGTCGGGTGAGCACTTACCATTAATTAACATATGCTGCTCCCCATTGAGCATTCACAGAACTAGAAAAGATCTACACAGCTGTAGAATTTTAGTTATGTGCTATGCACTGCCATGAATAAATTTGCTTACCTACTACAGTGTTCATGAGTGGGAAAGGGAAGTCACAGAAAGTTAGGCCTGGATCTGAACTCTGATTAGATGTAGGACTTGGTTATATAACCTCTCTTAACCTCCTCTTCCTATTAAAAAGCTCTTCATTTTTGCAAAAAACGAGTGCCATGGTTCTGGTGTGTATGTGCACGAGGCAGTGAGCCTTTCCTTGGTATCAGTTCAAGAGAATATAGAATGAAATAGGAAATGCTCAGGAGTCCTCTGGCCATCGGAACTGACATAATTCCTCTCTGTAGGAAAGCACATTCACAAGAGCCTCTGAGTGCAAGTTCAGGCTCCACGACTGACACGTGTGACCTTGACTGGTTATATCTGATTTGTCCTTATCTGTAATGTAGGTATAGCCACAGCACCTGCCTCAAAGGATTACCTTATAGAATAAATGGATTATTACCCATGCAGCTTGAAACAACACTAGGTACATGTTGAATATTAGATTTTATTATTTATTGTCTTTTCTGCTAGATAATAAATACTTTTTTTTTTGTTTGTTTTTTTGGGGGGCAGGGTTTTGCTATGCAGTTCATGCTGGCCCTGAAGTTGCTATACAGGGCAGGCTGGTCTTGAACTCATAGTGATCCTCCTGCCTCAGCCTTTCAAGTGCTGGGATTAGAGGTGTGTGCCCCTATACCTGGCTAATAAATCCTTAACGCATGTCCAATGTGTAAATAATATGCATGAAAAAATTCACAATGTATGCATATATGATACCCAAATATATAATATGTGTAGATATATGATCTCACGTAATGATTGTATGAGTTTCATAGGCACTGGTTTTCTCAAAAATAATGAGCTTTTTAAATAATATTTAAATCAACCCACAAGGAGAGAGGAGGATGTCCAAATCCACCTCCCACATTGGCTGGTGGGAAATTTATGCCTCCTGGGATTAAGGGGAAAAGCATGGCAGGGGTGTAACTGGGCATCTGGGAGGATAATCTCTTGGGCTATACTGGATCTTGTGGAACTCGTGAGAAATTGGGAGTTTCCTCTCTTCATTATCATGGCCGGGACTGCGCCTGTGCGCAGCCCCCTAGCTTCTTGTTGAGGTTCTTTATATCCTGTGCTTGTTCTTCAGGGTTAGCTGGTTCCTCAGGGTTCTCTTAGGTTCTGTGTCCGTATCCTGAAAAATAGTTTGCATAACACTTTTTAGGAACAGGAGTTGCCAATCTATGGCCTAATTTAAAAGCTAGTTTCTTATTTCTTCACAATTAACATTACATTATTGAGAAATGAGAAAAGTCACTGTAAACACACAGCATCAGTCTTATTTATGTGTGTTTCATAAACCGGAGGAAGTGTGGGTTTTGAGATGGGTGTTTGGAGCTGTTACACTGGACAGGCACGTGCATGTATGTGTATGCTTAATAGATAACCTCGTTCACCAGGAACAGTTTTCTTGTAGTTGAACCAGAGAATATTCATCACTCATTCCAGATTTGAGAGTAGGAGAAGAAAAAAAATAGTAACAATGTTGGGTTCATATTACATTAAGAGAGGAGAGTTAGCAGAGATGTTAAATAAATTCTCCTTCAAAGCTGGGTGTTTTAAAGGGTAGTCTCTGTCTTGCAAAGTAATAACCGCCTCACCCCCTGAGACAGAAGTAAAGTTTGGTGAAAAATATATGTAAGTAAGAATAAAAGGTAATCTATATGTGGGTTTTTAAAAAATAATACATGCTGTTTTATAGAAGTAGCAGCATTTACATTAATCTTCAAAAAGTAAAGGTTGAAGAATTTAGGTCTTGGGACATAAAAAAATTTATCTTAGAATTTAATGAATCCCACATCTAAGTAAATTATTAGACTTATAAGTCACAGAATAAGACTAATAATTTAATAACTTCACCAAATATATTTCTGGAATAAAATCTAATCTATCACATTGGATTTAATTCCCAGTAATGAAATTATCTGAATCAATCTATTCCTCAAACTTTGTTGCAGTACAGTTGCTTTTCGGTACGCACACTTGCATGCGGGCAGGAATCAGCGTTCATCCTTAAGAGAAAGCCATTCTCAACCAAATGCCAGAAGGGGGGCTGCGAGTGGGGAGGAAAAGATTTATTTTACTTTATTTTTTACCTCTTTCTACATGACAAGTGCAATCTCACACTCACATGTACCTTATCTTTGTAGGTTGCTGTCCTTAAAGAGATGCGTCACCTTCCAATCCAAAGTGGTGAGTCAATAGAAATTGCCCAGAGCAACTGTTTCCTCTTATTCCCTGAAGGGAAAGTGACTATGAGTCAGACACTGTACCTTCTTCTACAGCTGGTGCAGCATGTAGGTTAGCAGTTTAATATTCCCTTTGTCTGTGCAATGCCCAGTAAAGCTTAGCATTAGAAAATGTAACATTAAATTAGCAAGATTCCTTACAAAAGTGGACCTAGAGAAAGTATTTAAATTTCATGTGGATTTCCAGTTTAAAACAGTAGCATTTAAATGCTGCTGTGCTGGCAGGCACCTACATGAACACTTTGACACCACCTCGGACTAAAATAAACCTTTTGAAACAGTTTTGTAAACTGCAGGGGAAACTACAAAACGTAAGGAGGTGCCAGGCGCAAAGATCAGCAAGACTATTAAAGGACAAACAGCCCGATGTACCAAATGCTTCTTCTCTGGCTGGGGATTTTGCACAGAACCTGAGAGTTGAAAATGAGATCAGGGATGAGCAATGGCTGTAAAGAAAAGACAAAAATCCCAAACAATGACTGGCAGCCTGTGTGGCACAAAGGGAACGTGAACACTGCCGCACGGTCTCCTGTGCTGAGTTGATCCACGTTCTGTTATCCGTCGTCCTTCAGCAGATGACACTGGCACTCAAGCATTTTTGAAGAAAATACTGTCTCTATGTGCCTGGAAAAATGTATTGAAAGAAAAATTCCTACATGGGCAAAAGTATAGAATGAGAACACTTCCAGACTTTTGTGAGCTGTTCATATCAGTTTATTTCCTCCAAAGCAGTAATCCCTCAACAGATACATTAATAGGTGGTTTTTACTCAAGATGCAACTCCTTCCTTCCTTCCTTCCTTCCTTCCTTCCTTCCTTCCTTCCTTCCTTCCTTCCTTCCTTCCTTCCCCTCTCTCTTTTTCTTTCTTTCTTTGTTTTTAGACAAAGTCTCGATATGGGGTTCATGCTGGCCTTGAACTCACCACGATCCTCTGGCCTCAGCCTGATGAGTGCTGAGATTACAGGTGTGTGCTACCACACGTGGCCAATTAAAATGCAATTTCTACAACTCAGACTAGATCTATTAGAAACTCTTGTGATGAGGATTTAAAATGATTGTTTTAATGCAAAATATATGTATTTCAACAGTGAAGTAGCTTTTTTTTTTTAAACAAAATTCCACATATTATGTAGAAGATAAATGGGGAAATTTTAGTTCACTTTTTTTTTTTTTTATGACAGTGTCTCACTATGCAGTTCAGACTGGCCTTGAGCTCACTTTGTAGCCTAGGCTGGTGTCAAACTCGCAACGATCCTCCTGTCTCAGCGTCTCAAGAGCTGGGATTACAGGTGTGCGCCACCACACCCAGTTCTTCCCTCTACTTTTAAAGTCTTGCACCCACTGATCCATTTTCTGTCACTCTAGGGATTTGTCTTTTTGGTAATGTCATAGGAACAGAATTGGGTGATATGTGACCATTTAAGACTGGCTAATTTCACTCACCATAATGTTTCTGAGGTTTATTCAAACTGTTGCATGTATTAAAACGTTTGTTTATCGTCTTTACTCTTGAGTTCACTGTGTGGATGTACCGCAGTTTGCCTGAGGATTTATCCATTAAAGGGAATGAATCATTCCCAGGTTAGAGGATTATGTGTAGAGCTAAAAATATTTGAGTAAAGTTTTTTTGCGAACAGGAGAGGAAGTGTTGTGTCATGTGGTAAATACACATTTTACCTTACAGGCTATGTAGAGCTATTTTCCAGAGGGGCTGTTTTGTTTGGCATTCTAACCAGTAATAGATTAATGCCGTGGTTGTTCCATATCCAAAACATTCAATCTTGTTAGAATTAAAAATGTAAGTCATTTTAATATAAAATAACCACCACATATCTTTTATTTTTATTAAATAAATGACTGTCATTTATTTAATTTGTTAAGTTTTTAGCATTGAAGTATTTATTAGATTTATACTGTTATGGTTGATACATTGTGTCAACTTGGGGAGTCTAGAGACTTGGCTAAGTGACACAGCAGTTCTGCATCTTGGGGTGTAAAGGGCATGCCCTGACCCTTCTGGGATGTTGTTCGTTGTGTCAACTTGAGAAGTTTAGAAGGTTAACTATGTGACAGCAGGGGGAGTGTGTGCAAGAGGAGGGCATGGAGATTATGTTAGTGCTACCCACCTCCTGGGTGGAGGTAGCCTGCTTACAATATAAGGGAGGGAAAGAGGCTTGTTTTTCTCAGCCATTCCTCCCTTTTGCTCTTGTTGCTTTTGCTGTTTTCTGCAGCTATGAACTGTTGCCTTCTGCCATGTGCCACTTGGCTTTGGAGCCAGCCAAATATGGACTGAAACCTCCACAGACTGTGGGTTAAGTAAACCATTCCCTCCTTAATTTTGAGCATTGGGTATTTTGTCTCAGCAACAAACGTAACTGAGACATATACCTAATAATTTCACATATTTGGAAACATTGTAAATGTTATTGTTTTAAAATTTTGGTTTCTGGTTGTTACAGTTCCTAACTGCTTTTTATAAAAATGTGATGACAAGTATTTTCCATGTATCTTGTGACTTAGCCAACTCACAACTTGGCTCTATAAGTTCTAAAGATAAATTTTTAGGGTTTTCTACATGAAGACTTGTGCTACATAGGAGTATGAGATTTTTATTTTTTCATTTCTAACCTATGTTTCTAATTGATATTTCTTGCTTTATTACACTGGCATCATATTTTCACTGTGAAGCCAAATAGCAGGGACAAGTGTGGACCTGCTTGCCTTGTTCCCAGTGTTAGTGGGTGTTATGGTTTGTGTCTGGCTTGTCCAAAGTGGTCTATCTAGAGTCTGTGACTGATTTGTAGTGCAGTGCTGGGGTTCAGAATGGGAGTGCTACCTACACTGGCTCTAGGGCCAGTAGCCTGCCTACAGTATGGGGGAGGGAGAGAGGCTTGCTTCTCTCTGTCCTCTCTTGTTGCTTTTGGTGTCTTCCTCCATGAATGGTTGCCCCTCTACCACTGCACCCTGGCTTAGATCCAGCTGATTATGGATTGAAGTCTCTAGAGACTGTGAGCTAAGTAAACCTCTCCTGCTTTAACTGCGGGTGTCAGGTTTTGTTTCAGCACAAAGAGAAAAGTAACTAAGACAGGGGGAATCATTCAGTTTTTCAAATTTATGTAAAAGATCGGGTATAGGTTGTTTATGGATACTTTTCATTGGCTTGCAGAAGTTCCTTTCTACTCTGAGTTAACTGAGGGTTTTTATTATACAGATTTTGAATTCTGTCGAATGCGTTTCCTGCAGTAATAATATAATGTGCTTTTTAAACTCTTAATTTCGCAGATTATACTGCTTGATTTTCTTTCTTTTTTTTTTATTTTAGAAACATAAAAGTACAAAAACATATTGACAAACAGACACCAATTATCATAAAGAATAGTACAATCACAACTAATCTATAGACAAGGTGATATGGTCTCTTGATTTTCAAAGATTACACCAACCTTGCATTCTAGAGATAATTTCCCACTTCAGTGTAGTTCATTGTTCTTTTTATATCTTGATAGATTCAATTTGTGAATTTTTGACTGATGAATTTTGCTTCTTTATTCCTGAAGAATATTGGCAGGTAGTGGTATCTTAATCTGTCTTTGCCCAATTTTAGTGTCAGCTTAATACTTGAGTAAATTGAGTTGCTAGGTGTTTTCTCCTCTCTGTTTTCTGGAGATGCTTTATAAAAGTGATATTTCTTTCTTCAATGTCTTATAGAAATCACTAGTAAAACTAACTAGATCTCTTTCTCAGAAAGTTTTCAGTGTGGATTCAATATATGTAATACTTATAAAATTATTAAGAGTACGATTTTGGATGAGTTATGATAGCTTCCAAAATAGTTCCCACAGAAGTAGTCAATTTTACCTTAAATTGTTGAATTTATCCCTACACAATAGTTAACTGTATTTCTCTTATTGCCATTTTACTTTTGCAAGCTTTGTAGTGATAATCCTCCTTTCGGGTTCCAAATACTGGTAATCTGTATCTTTTCTCTTTTTATGTCAGTCTTGCTAGAAATATATCAGTTTGATTAATCTTTTAAAAATATTAATTTTTTTATTTTAGAAATTAAAGAAAAATGAACAAAACAACAATGAAGACAAAATCAAAACAACACAAAAACAACAAAAACGATATAGGACTTCAAAACAAAATGATAGGAATTAACAATGGTTGCTACATTACATACAGTTATCTTCAAAGAAGTTGCTCAGTCAAAAGTATCAATTTTTGGCTTCATTTATTTTCTCATCATTTTCTGGTTCAGTAATTTCTATTTTTATTATTTATTTTTTTCTGTTTTCTTTGGTTTTATATTGGTGTTCTTTTTCTAGCCATTTAGAGCGGATGCTTAGGCTTGTGATTTAGGTTTTTCTTTTTTACTGTTGGCATTCAGTCCTATAAAATTTCCTTTAAGCACTGCCTTAGCTGCATTTGATAAATTCTGATAATATGTCACTTCCATTTAATTAAAATTCTTTTGTAATTTCTCTAGAGGCTTATATTTGGAATCATAAATAATTTTAAACTGAGTTGGTTTTGTTCTTCAGTGTTAAAAGACTTTACCTAATATCTTTCTATTACTTTAATTTTCCTTATCTCTACTTTAATTCTACTATGGACAAATAACACACTTTGTATGATGTAATTCTACTTTAACATTTAACAGTATTCTATATGTTATAATAATATGCAATTTCATTCTATACTAGCCATTTTCCATGTATATTTGGAAAGAATGTGCACTGCTGCTTTACTGGAAGGAATGATGCATAATTGTCAAGTATATCCTATCAGTTGATCATATTACACAGTTTTATAACTTTGCTGATGTTTTTACTGCTTTTATTGATTGCTGAGAAAATAGTGTTCTGGTCTCCCAGTAAACTGGTAAGCCTCTATTTTTTCATTTTATTTTTTAAGTTTTTGCTTGATGTATTTGAAGCTTTGGCTAGAAGAATATGCACGTAGGGTTGTAAATCTTGACGAACTAATTCTTTTCATCACTGTGTAATGTCACTTTTGCCACCTAGTACTTGTCTTTTTTTTCTTGCCTGAAGTGTACTTTGTCTGATACTAACATAACCACTCCAGCATTCTCATGATGAGCTTTTGAATGGCATATGCATTTTCTATTTTATTACTTTTAGCTTACCTGCATCACTAGATTTGAACTGAGTTTCTTGCAGATAGACTTGGATCACTTTGATTCAAGTACATATTGAAGACCATTGACTTTTAATTTGTATGTCTATTTGATTTACATTTAATGTAGTTATTAATGTTTTGGGAATTAGGGCTACCATTTTGTCATTTGTTTTCTGATAGTTCTTTTCATTTTTTGTTTTTTGGTCCCCTTTTTTGCTTTCTTTTGATATTTCAACATATTTTAACATTTTATTTTTTACATATTTCTATATTTCTTTGAGTGACTTTTAAAATGAGTTCTGCTAGGTTTTACAGATACATATTTAAGTTTATGAGGTTTATGAAGGCTAAATATTTTACCACTTCAAGTATAATGATGGAAATTATATTATGATATGTGTTTTAACCTTCCTCTTCATGACATAATTATCTTACATATTATATCTACATCCTTCAAATACCTCATCAGAAAAGGTAATTTTTCTTTAACTCATCAAACATATTAAGAAAATCAAGGGGAGAAGAATGACTTATTATGTTTACCTGAAGTAGTTACTATGTATCATCTATCTATCTATCATCTATCATCTATTTATTTATTTTTGTAGTACTCACGATTGAACCCAGAACCTTGGAGCTGAACTAGTTCCATCCCCGGACAGCACTTGAACTTTTGATCCTCCTGCCTCAGCTTCCCAGAGTGCTGAGATTACAGGTATGCACCACCACACCTGGCTTCTTCTCCTTTCATTCTGATCAAAACTTTCTTCTGGTGTATTTCCTGAAGAGCTTTAGTAAGTATTTTAAATCAGTTCTACTACCTTTGAGTTTTCTGTTTTCCTTCATTTGTCTGTATTTCACCTAAACTTTTATAGATATTTTACTGAATATAGAAGTTTGGGTTGTAAATTCTTTCATCACTTTACAAATGTTGTACTTTCTTCTGGCTTCCATTATTTCTGAGAAGTCCTTTTCTTTTTTTAAAAATTTGTTTTCCATTGGAAGTAGGGTGATATTTTTCTTTGACTGGTTTTAATACCACCTCTAACTTTCAGCAGTTTGATTAAGAGATGTCTTAGTCATGGATTTTTTTGGTGTTGACTCTTTCAGGGTTTTGCTAAATTCATTAGATCCATCTACAGGTAAATTGCAGATGTTTTGAACTGTTTTTCTTGAAATACATTTTCTATGCCATACTTCCTCCCCTCTTTCTATGAGCTCCTGTAACACAAATATCAAACTTTTTGGTGTTTCTGCACTAGCTTCTGAATCTTTGTTCATTGTTTAGAGAAACAAAACATTTTCTTTGTGTTAATCTTATATAGTTTCTGTTGATTTCTTTTCAAGTCTACTTATCCATTCCTCTGTCAGCTCCATTCTGCTATGAAGCCCATCAAGTGGTATTTTAATTTTTAGGTTATTATTTCACCCTGAAAATTTCCATTTCATTCTTCTTTACAGCTTCTATTTTTTATGGTGCTTCCTAAGTTTCTATTCATTAAGAGTTTTGTCCTCATTTTTTGCAACACTTAAAATACTTGCATTAAAGTATTTGTCAAATAATTTCTGCATCTTTGTAAGCTTGAAGTTGACATATGTTGATTGTTTTTTCCTCTTTGAATTGAGTTTTTTTTTAGCTTTTTTTATTCTAAGCAATTTCTGATTGTATTCTAGACACTTTGCATATTACACTATGAGACTGATCCTTTTAAAAGATTCTATGGAGAATGTTGACATTTTTGTTTTCACTGGCAAAACATTCAGTGGCATTCAGGTCACAAGTTCCATGCAGCCTTCTGTTGGTTGTGGTTACAATGTCAATTTTGTTTTCAAAACTTTTTCAGTGTTATTCGGATCTTCCCCCTTAGGTGCCACCCAGGGGCCAATGTGGATAGAGATCTGCATCTTAGTTCAGTGTTTGCAGTTTGTGCTATTCTAGTAAAGCTCAAAACTACATGTGCACAGCTCAGCGGTGAACTTACCAGCTAATAGGCTTATGAGGTCCCTTTTCCCAGGCTTCACCCTCTTGGCAGCCTCATCAGTACTTTCTGATTCCCTTGATCCCCTTTGTTGACATTCATGGGATTTTATTGAGTCTGCACTTCCAGTCTTTCCTCTGAATGTGTGTGTGTCTGTAGCCAAGCAGTAGGAGAACGGACAGGCACCGAGAGCAGTGGGCACACAGTTCCTCTTATTAGAGGGGATATTTCCTGTTCCACAGATTTTTAAGCACTTAAAGGTCATAATGGATTTGGACAAGGGACAATAATGAAAAGAAAAAAAAAAGATGATAATTTTCCACTTCTCTGTGAGCATTATGAACCCCCTGTCCTAATCCTCAAGCCAGATGGAATTCTACGGAGATTCCTGTTTGTTCTGGTGCCTGTTTGTACATCTGAGGCTTTTTTGGTGCTGGGTTAGGGAATACTGGAGAGAAATGAACATGGTAAATTTAACCATCCATTCAAAGTATTTCTAATTCCAGTCTTCCACAGTACATCTGTTACTACTGACTTACCAGAGTTCTTGAACAGCTGCTCCATGCGTTATACCAGGATTTATGGACACAGTCAGTGTGAAAGCCAGGGTGGAGAGAGCTGGCAGTGTCGGGGCTGAAACTGGAAAGTACTATTATATTTAATAACCATTATGATGATTGGCATTTACCATGCACATGGTACTGTGGTAAATGCTTTTCTTGCTTTACATTATTTTTTCCTTACATACGATCACTATGTAATTTAATGCTATTATTTCAGATGATGGAAATCAGAACTCAGAGAACTTAAGTTGATCCCACAGCTGGAGAACTATGTGTTTCCAGAACTCACAACCGTACTGGCTCCAGCCTTTATCCTCTTAGTCATTCAATGCTGACCTACCTCCCATGGAGCTCAGGCTAATCCAAGAGAATACTGAAGGTACGTACCGGCAAAAGTGAAGATCAAGGAGCTTTCTGATAACTAGTGTAGTTCTAGCAATTAAATACACAGAATTAATGAGGGATTTTCATGTTACAGAGCAACTTAAAATATGAGGGTTATTACAAAAACTGCCATTACCTTTATATATAGATAGAATATCTGTCAATGCTTCCTGTCTCCTCCAATTTAGCTTTTTTCAAAGTTCTCATGCTAATCTATTTTTGTGATATTTTCAGGCAATATGTTACATGGTGTCCACCACATCAAGAAGTGAGGCATAAGGGTGACCTAGTAGGGTTTAGTGTACTATAATACAATTTGACAGATCATCTAAAGTGATTTTCAAGGTTCTGGTCAACCAAATAGTTGTACAGTCATTCAAGTTTGTTCAGTCACTGATCTCTTCAGCAAAATATGACTAGACACCATAGCCTTTGTCAAACTCTCCTTCCTTCAATAAACATTAGCTAGAGGAAGGGAAAACTTATATATAGACACAGCCTTCATATTTTGTCTCTCTCTCTCTCTCTCTGCCTCGGTCTCCACCTCCCCTTTATTTCCCTCTCTCCCTTCCCCCACCTGCAGAACATTGTTGCAGTACATAGAGCATCTATTGAGTCAGACCACCTATGATTCGATCTCATCCTAGTCATCTTCTAACTGGGTAAACTTGGGCAAGGTATTTAGCTCATTGGATCTTAGTTCCCTCCTCTACAAAATGAACACAATAAGATTACCTTTCTCATAGTTTTGAGGATTAAATGATATAGTCTATATAAAACATTTAGGGGTCGGGGATGTAGCTCAGTGATTCAGCATCTGTTCAGCATGTACAAGGTTCTGGGTTCTCTCACCAGTACCAACAAAACAAAACAAATAGAAAAAGCATTTGACAATAGTGAATTAGGTTGAAGATTTGTGTATGTGTTAAGGTAAAATCATATTGATTCTTGAATGTGTTTCCCAGGAGTCCAGGGCAAGATGATTACAAGAGTTTGTGGCCAGTATGGGTTACCTCTCAAGTGCTCATGGGTAACCTGAACCACCTAGTGTGACCGTGTCTCAATGATGTAATAAAACAAAAAGTCACTTAGGTCCCTTTCTAGCTGATGTGTAATCCTTTAAAAGTTCATCATTTGCCAGTTTATTTTGGTTGCTCACATTTGCATATTGCTCTGAAATTATGATCCTACCTACTTCTGTATTTTTACCATTGTCAGATTAACACATTGTTTCCATGAAGGTAAATAATTGTACTTATACCTATAAACTGTGATGGTAATTAAATAAAAAGAATAAACCTTTGTCATTTCCTGGGATTTGGTTGGTTCAAATTCATTATTTCCCTATTGACTATCTCATCCCGAGGTTAATAAAGTATGTTGCACACATGCAGTGACCTTGCAAAGTAATTTGTTTACAGCTTCAAACCACAGTCATTTGTTGTTGGGAATGAATCATTAATTTTTTCTGACAGATATGAAGACAGTACAGGAATTAAGGTGCAGTCGGCAGACCCCTTGTCTCAGCTGACTTAACCAATGACATCATTCTATTTTCTACTGTCCAATCACATTTATGCTGAACTCTGACCAGTTCATGCCAGCTCTAGAAAACTCTTTTCCAAATGACCTGAATCATAACTGATAACATTTGTGTCTGAAGCTTCCATCTGTCCTGCATAATAAATAGAGGCTGAAGCTGATTAACATTTTATAGTCTGTATTTGCAATTACTTCGGGAAATAAGCAACCAGTCATAATTTATTGAAGACGTTCTCTCTCAATGCATATATGTAGCAAGAGAGAGCCCCAATAAGGAAGATATTTCTTTATCTACATACTTTTCCACATCATTGCAATTTAGCCAGCTGAATTCGGTCCTATATTTAAGCCATCCCAACAAGTGTCATGTTTTTTGTTCTATCGCTTCCACTGCAAAGATGATATTAGTATGAATGAAGTGCCCACAGCTGCTGGGAATAGTATATTAACTAAGTTTCTCGATTGATGGACTTTTCTAGTGAAATTGAAATGGATCTAGGAACAGAAAGGTGTATATAATGCCTTTCTGTATGGAAGATAAATCATGATAGAAAAATACAGAGAGAGAGAGAGAGAGAGAGAGAGAGAGAAAGCCATAAAACTCTATTAGTCATATTATTGATTCACCATTGATGTCTAGTAGAAAAACGATTATTATTTAATTTTGCAACCAATTTGTATTTAGCAGGCACTCACCATGTTTAAAGCACTGAGAATAAGAGAACATCATTCCTGGAACTAAAAGTTCATACACTGAGTTCCAGAATATCAATACTCATCAATACAAAGCCTCACCTAAGGGAATAAGTGACTGGAATAACTCTACCAATGCCTGGGAGTAAAGAGAGGCCTCTCTAAGTGTACTGTGGCTAGAGTGAGACCCCAGGGTGAAGAGGGGCCTGGTGGCTCATCCTCACAAGTGCAGCGCTGCTCCTTACCTCATGGACTGAGGAAACGGTAGGATTCCCCCCTAGGGAAGCAGTTCTTTTCCACTCTAGTCAGAGTTCCGGTTCAGGTTTCCAACTGTAGCCCTCCCTTCTGTGCCACCTGACTGGGATCAAGTCCTCAGCATTTGGGGCAACTAAGATATTCAGTTTTTGGTTCACTGCTGTTGATCTGGGGTAAGCATGACCTGAAGTGAGGGAAGCATTGTATTTCCCTGGAATATTCCTTGGTTCAGTTGAAGAACAAGTTCTTTTTTCTCTCTATCTCTAGGTGTGGACCAAGGGCAGGCAGTCCTCCACCTCTGGAGTTTCAGAGACCTCAACATTATCCTCAGGAGAGTGCTGCTTCCATAGAACACTTTCGATTGTGTGTAGCTCACATTTCCCAATGTTTTGGGGATACGTATAGGCCCATCTAGGTGCATAAACAGAGAAATAAACATGACACTATCCTTGAGGATATCGCTTTCACTCAAGCATTTATGAAGAGGACCAATAATTTAACACATAGGGAGCGGAAACCATTTTTGTATTAAAAGAAACATAAAATAAGAAGTGGAATCCAACATTTACAAGCATTTTAAAAGTTTATACTGGCATTTTCAATGTTTCAAAGTTTAGATGTCACTGTGGACCACGCCCCTCATCTCCCTGAAGCTGTATGCCGTGCACTCAGTGGAGATGCTCAAGAGGCTTTTCCTAGGTGTTTCTTGATAAAAACCAGTAACAGCCCACACATTTGTGTCATCCCTCCCATGCCCTCCTTGTATGTAGCTAAAGAGCATTTGGTTTCTTCTCTGAAAAGGTTGATATTTTCTGTGTTTTCCTTCAGAGTTGACCAGGGGCTCTAGGAGAAACTGAAGAGTCTGAATAGTTACTTCAGGATCAGAAACTTCGGACAGTTTCCATTTCTAATAGGTAGCCAGGGAATTCAAGTGGGAAAAAGCTGAGCAGATGTTCTAGTTCTTTTTGAGGATTTAGTGTAAATGTGCTTACTAAGGACTGTGATATTACTCACCATAAAGTTTTTGATTCTAAAATTTCTCAGTGGTATCTCTTACATAGATGTTTGCATTCAGAATAGTAATTTTTCCCCAATACTGGGTCATAACTATATAATTATAATCCATTAATTCCCCATTCCTGTCACTTAGAGTAAAAATGAGATAGTATGCCATCAAACTCTGAAAATGTCTGAACAGTGCGAACCCAGACGGTCTTCTGTTATTAGGAAGCTAAGGTTGTGCATGCGCCATCTGGGAAAAAAAAAAATCAACAAGTTTCCTAAAAGGTATTTCTTCTAATAGTCAATATATATTATCTTTGAAGGAAAAGATTGAAAGGCAAACATCAAGAAATTGATTCTGGGACTACAACCAAACTATTCATTCACTGATCAATTTTAACAGATAAATAGAAGGCTTAAACAAAATCAGATGGCAGTAGAGTTATCATTCTGGTAATGCACTACCTGGAATTTAAAAAAATGCCAGGCACTTATTGAAATAGTTTCTTTCTCCATTGTATAAATATTTTTCTGGGCTTTGTCTTCATTTGCTACCGATGTGCAGAATCAAGTCTTTTTAGCAGCTTGGGAAAATTGTTTTTTCATATGCCTTTAGAGAGTAGTCAATTACTTTTGGAAAAAAATTTTGGTGTTTATGGTGGATAAACACACAAGTGAAAATTTCAAAGTAAATCATCTAATAGGCACTGTGGTGGATTGACAACTGGTGGTCAATTGTAACACCCAGCTAAACTTAGTAAGTGTGGTGCTGGGTGTGGGAGGCTTTCCTGAGAATTGTTGCTAGCATAAAAGGCAGAGTGGGAGAAGAAGGAGGAAGGCTATTGGGAGCTGCTAGAAGCTGTTGAGAAGCTGTTAGGAGCTCTTGGTTCTCTTGGAGGAGTCTGTCATGCTGGCTTTCCTGATGAATTCAGGTGTTCCCACTTTCCAAGGAGCTCGGTTCACCCTTGTTACTGAGAATGGATTCGGTTCACTTTGAGGGAGCTCAGGTCCTCATTTTGAGCATTGCTTCCTGGCTCTGGAGGGAAAGGTGGTGCACTGCTAGGTCTCCTGGTGAAGCTTGTTGCGTTGGCTTTCCTGATGGGAACTCAGCTCTTCTGATCATTGGGGGAGCTGGGGACCTCACTGTCGCTGAGGACGGCTGTGGTACCTTTCGGGGGAGGTCTTGTTCTCATTTTGAGCATCACTTCCGGGCTCCAGTGCAGATCCCTCAGCCTGCTGGCACAGATCCTTCACCTTTCTGGCTCAGACTTTCTAGCTTCCACCACTGACCTTTGGACCTTCTCAGCGCAGGTCTATGAAACAGGCCTGCATGAAGCATTGTTGTGGGCTCTGGGCCTCCCATTGGACTCATGGCAGACACTGTTATGAGCTCTAGGTCTTCAGCTGGACTCATGCAGGACATTTCTATGGAATCCAGGGCCTCGACTAAATTCTTTGGTCTTTAGTGTGTGGACAGATTTCCTGCACTCTCTTGTATATGATCCTTTGGATGACTATTATAAATAATCTTGTAAAATATGTGCCTTGTATTATATTGTTCCCCTTGCAAAAACCCCAAACCACAACAGGCACAATCATCCTTACATTTTCTTGTTCTCTGGTCTACTTTTTATGCTTGTATTTGGTCACTAAATTCTCTTAAATGGTATACTTATCCATGTATTATTTTCTATCATTGACAGTTTTTCTTGTTCAGTCTTTGTTGATTTGATAATGACATGCATTGTCTAGGCCAAATTAGTTAGCATTAGATCCTTTCAGCACAAAAATCAACCTTGATTTTCTTCTAATTAAGGGGAAACTTTAAAGTGAGTTCTATACAACACTAACCAAAAAGATGCTTTGACCCAGGAGCTTGAATTCAGTTGGGAACTAACGGATGGATAGATCATTCTGTTTCTAAGGATTTTTTGAATAGATTCCAGCTGATGCTTCTGCAGGTAGCTCAGCTCTTGCCTCTGCCTGCAGGGCCCTTCCTGTGTGTATAGGTTTTAGCCATGATGAGTCCCCGTGGGAGAGATCTTCCTGACGTGTTTAGGCAGAATTATTTTCATCTTCTTTACTTTCACAATCTGGTCACTTAAACTAGTACTATATTTGTTATAAGTTGCAATAACTCTATCTACGGACATATCTTTAATTAAACTATTGCAGAATAAAGTCCAGGGCTTTGTTTGATTCTTTACAACCTTATGCCTCTGACCTTGATATGTAGTACAGGATTAATTTTCTCAAATATTTTCCTATGAAAACATTCAACTACACAGAAAAGATGCAAACTTCAAGTAATTAGCACATAAATCCCTCACTGACAATGATTTTTATATTTGACTAATCTGCATTATCTCCTATAATGATACAGTGCTGGTTCACATATCTCATATACTTCACAGTCTGTACTAAGACAATATCATGTCGTCTATCACATAGTATCGATCCAGGTGTATATTTTTGACTGACCCATTAATAAATAAGTTGCAGATATCATGCCACATTACTTATGAATAATTCAGTATTTCTCAAGAATAAAAATGTTTTCCCTACAAATCCCAGTATTATAATGATACTTCATGAAATTACACAGTTTCCTAATATCTAACACCCTTTTCACAATTAAAATTTCCCCCAATTGTTCCCAGAATAACTTTAGCATTTCTTTTTTATACCAACTTATTACTAAATTTTTGATCAAATAAATGAATCTGTGAATATTGGCACAGTATGAATTTTTTTTTAAGGAGAGAAATATGAAATGCATATTTGATATTTGAAATTCTGTTTTCTGAAATGTCAGATTAAAGCAGATAGTTATGGAAATTGGCACGAAGCAGGCAGGATTTAGATTAAATGGAAGAAACTTAAAGCAAAGCAGTATAGCTGCATTGGCATTTAGTGCAGCAATAAAAGAATTTGAAAGCAGCCCGATTAGGGGAGAATGACATGAATCAATCTTGGTAGTTACAAAGGTACCTGCAGCTACCGTGAAGCCATGAGGGCAGTGGACGGTCACTATCTAGCTAAGACATTCTTATTTAATGCTGTATCATACAATTTCTAAGCTGTATATAAACTGTGACAGCACATGCACACTTTCAGGTCATTTTCTACCATTAGCTCATCTGAAATTGCTTACTGCAGTTCTGCGTTCTAGATCTGTACATCTACTGATGACTGAACAAAAATGGTTAGGATGCCTCTGCATAAAGTGCTGTGTAGCTTCTCAGGAAAGCTTCAGGCTTGTTCCCAGAATTTTCCATCCCAGCCCCTTCTAGCCTCTGCTATCATCAGCAGATGTTCTTTGTGATCTTTCCTTTGTTATTCTTCCTACTGCTCTGATTCCAGGTGGAAATTGCCGTCACCTGGTAACCATCCCAGAGGAAAGGACTTCATCAGCAGGATTTTCCTCAGGCTCCAAGACAGAATAAAGGAGAACCAGAACAACACAGTACCAAAGATCTGCAGTGAGACCGCATGATTTAAAGGCCCAAACAAGTCAGGATGTGGCAGAGTTAACCTTGGGTCATGACTTTGGAACAACCACATCACTACACTTCAGTTTCCTCATCTATTACACAGAAAGGAAACATTTGTATTTCTCAGGATGAAGACAAAGAGCAAATACGATGAGGCCTGTCCATAAATATGAGTGTTCTGGGAACGACAGACAGCTTTGGCATGCAGTATGATCGAAAATACAGTGAGTATTTAAAATTAAAAATTTGTTACAGTAAAAGACACATTGCCATTAATCTTCAAAATAGTCTCCCTCTTCTCAAACACACATATCTCATTATTCCTGGCACTTCCTGAAGCATTTCTGCAAGTTCTCTTTTGTGAATATTTTTAGTTGCGCTGTGGTGGCTGCCTCCATGTCCTGAACTGATTCAAAATATTTATCTTCCACGGCCCTTTTGACTTTGAAGAGCGAAGACACAGTGCAATATTCAGTGACTAGGTGGACGTACACATACTATAATGTTTTGATGAGTCTGCCTTTCAATGTGATGGCACTCAGCAGCAGTAGTCACCATGTTTTTGAGCATAGCTCATAAAGATATTTAAAAAGAGGACTCCTAGAACTGTTTCAGAAAGCGGCAGGATGATGGGATAGGTGTGATCTAAGTGAAGGGAAATCATTTAAGACAGATTAACTTTTTAAAATTTAATTTAATTCCACCATTTATTTTGATCATTATAGAGATAAATGTTACCAATTTATTTCCAGGAATTAAGTTCTTCTTATATCTGGTTTATTACAGTCTTAAAGGAAAGGCTAGAATTTTCCCTTTAAAATTACTTACATGAATCATACTAAACAGCATCAGCAATTTTATTTTGGAAACTTTGAAACAGGTGTTGACTCCCATGTCATTTCCTGAATCATGGGTGATGCGTGTTCTGAAGTATCAGAAAGGATATTTGTTTTACTTTTTAGCTGTCAGGAGTGCTGTACTCAAAGCAAATCCATCTGTTTCAAATCAAAGCGCAGGCTTGAAGCTGTTGGGGCAGAAAAGCAGTAGCATAGATTTTATTTTTAGCCTGTTTGTCCATATCTCTATTGAGGAGACCCCGTAGGTAGCATTTCCTCGGATGCTTTTGAAGAACAGGTTGTTTATTCCTTCTGTCGCAGCCTGCTTAGTCATTGCTCTTTGCCTAAGAACATCCTCGGTTCCAGAAGGAAAACAATTAGGTAACACTCAACCCCAAATCCGAATGTGACCCGGCTTACTGATTCAACACACAATTAGTAGTTTCCTGTGTGAAGACAATTGGGTAGGTGCCGTGGGAGGGTTGTAAGATAAAGAAAATCCTGCCCCTGCCTGCACAAACCCAGGGAGGCTGCGGGCAGCCTAGGGCTTGGTTCGGAAGGCTCTGAGAAGTGCGGCTGTGCCTTGCTGTCATTGGGTAGGAAGAATTAGACGCAAAACAGGAAGTTGTGAGGGAAGCTATGAAGAGACAGGTCGACACCAAGTCTTTTCATCACTTCTATTTACCCTGTTGAAAAATTCTTGTTTGGCTATCCCTGTTCCTCTGTTTTCCACCTTTCCAGTGGTGAGTCTCCTACAGGAACAGCCTCCCTGTACAGAGAAAACTTGCCCTTTCACTGAACGCTCACATCACTTATACTAGCTTTTGGCGCAGGAGAGAGCAGAGGCATCAGGAAGAGCGGATGTAGAGCAGCACTGAGTCCTCGGGAGTGAGGAGGGAGGTGGCAACGGTGTAGGCCGCGCCACTCACTGGGCACCGCTTGAGGTCAGACACAGGGCTGCCTCATCGCAGCAGGCAAAAAGGAATGAGTTGTTTACACAGTGCTATATTTGTAGCATTTCATTTGACATTGCATAAAGTCAGCAGTATTGTTTAGATTTTAGACATGAGGGAAACAGAGACAAAGATAAGTGCCTGCCCAGTATCCCACAGACAAAAAATCGTGCTGATTATGTTTGGGCCAGGTCTCCTGGACTCCAGCATGGCTACTTCATCATTCTTGTTTCCCGCCCTCAAAAGACAAGATGAGCACAGGGAGAAGACTGAAGGACCAGGACTTACGGGAGTTAGTGAAGCCCTCCGAGTAGGATGTCTACAGCTAAAACTCAGAAAACAGCAATAAGCAGACAAGCAAAATCAGTGCTATCTGGGATCGGAACGGGGTACTTACAAAGTGTAATATTTGCAGGCTTTCATTGTTCTAATATCTGCGTAGATATTAGAAAATCTCCATGTTCATATACAATATCAGGATTAATAATAATCACTGAGGGCTTCAAGTTTGAAAATCAGTGAATGTGTTAAGCTTAAACAGGTGTCAAGCTTAATTGGTTAAGCTTGAGGTGTTTCACAAGCTGAAGGCCAGGGCACATGCTTGCCCAGGATCCTTTCATTGCTGAACACTGGGACAGGGGTCAGATATCTTCCAGTGGGCCTCAGATTGCGCCTTTTTAGCACTGCCGTGCTTGGCCAACTGAGTAAGCTAGTCTAGCTGAGAGGTTTTTCAGGTTCATATTTATGCCCTGTTATTTGACCTAATGAAGTAGAAAATAGAATAATACTTCTTTGAAAAAAGCCTTCATTTCATAGTTGTGTTTGTATGGTGTTTGTTGATACATGAAACAGTTCTACTTGAGACAATGAGCAAATACTTTTGAAAACTGCCGATGTCATCAACGACATTGCCTCCTGCTCCAAAATTACCATGATCTGTCTTCTACAAAGCCAAGACTTCCTCTGCAGACTGTATTTTCTTTCTGCCTTTTGTGCTGTTTCCTGCCTTAAAACATGGCTTTGCCCGCTTTCCCAGCACCATCCTGCCCTGCTTCCATTCCGAATTCCCCTCTCCCCTGCCTCCAATCTTAACTCTTTCCTGCCCCGACTATTGAGCTGCCTGCAAGCTCAGTGCCTTGCTCTCAGCTGCCCTCCACTAAAGGACCATTCAAAAGGAATTCCCACTCAGAAACTGAATTGTTAACTATTTCCCTCCTACCTTAACCCTAGTTCCCAAAAATGCAACATCTCTCAGATGTTTCAGTGTCACTAAAAGGGTGAGTTTCTCATCATTCACTTGAAATATGTTTTTCTTCTCTTGCAGGCTCAATTTGAAAAGTATAATTTAGCAATGCTGATTGTGTGCACATGTATGCGCATGCGTGCCTGTATGCATACCTGCACCAACAGTGGCTTTTAGTTTCACAGCTGTAAGACAAAGAGACACCTGGTGGAAAAGTGTAAATGACCTTTTTTATTTGCTTGCTTGTTCTTTCATATTTGATGACTTAGCACAGTGGTTCTCAAAGTGTGGCTTCTGAACCAGCAATATCAGCTACTTAGGAACTTATTTGTGTTGCAGATTCTGAGACCGCACCCATAGCATACCCTCTGGAGCTGAAGTCAAGCCAGTTCTCCTTCAGTGAGTCTTCCAGATATTCCTGATAAATGTGTATTAAGACTTGAAAATCTTTAGTGCATAGCCTTCTCACGGAAATGACCCTGAATGAAATGGTCTTGAGTGAATCTGTATGTGGAATGTAGGGCTGAATCCCTACCCTCATTTTCTGAGACTGAAATTCACAGGGGCACGATCCAGGTGGATGTTACTTGAGGCTCCCAAACTAAATCAACAAGTGAAACATACAGACCAGTCTTCTAGGAACATGGGATTAAAATACAAACAAATCCATGGGAGAGGCAACCTTGGGGACACTGTGGGATGGTAGGAAAAGAACCTCACAAAAGCAGCAACCTGAGTGTTCCAGGAAACTGTTTAGGACAAAACTTCTAGATACCCCTTATGGTAGCATGAAGGGAAATGGTAGTGGATTGATGACTTCTGTTTGCCAGACAGGTCTAATTGACATGTGTAGTCTTGGCATCATTATTGATACCGTGTCCTTCCACTCCCTCAGTGAATGTTCCAGTTGAGATGATAAATCACATGGTAACCTTAGTTAGACCTCCTAGTTCTCTCTTCTGCAGATCTTTTCTTTCTAGTATCCTGCCCACTAAATTGCACCCTTGAAAGTAGCTCCAAATTTCAGTTCTGTCTCCTATGCCCATTGCCTAGGACTGTTTGTGCAGGCACTGAGTGCACAGGCAGTGACTAGTCATAGGACAGTTTGGGGCTCAAGTAATTTTTTTCTTTTTATCATGAATCACAACTCTTTTTTACACTTTTATTTTAAAAGTAAAAGAACAAAAGCATATTAACAAACACACACAAAGTAGCACAAGAATAGTACAATCAAAACTGAGTTACAGACAAGGTTACAGGGAATTAATAATGGTTGTTGCACTACATATTGTTAACTTCAAAGTGTATACTCAGGAAAACAGATATAGACATGCAAAATTGATCAAACAAATAATCATCAACTATTTCTTACAATACAGTGACCTAAGTCAGTAGTACAACTATGTTAGATATGCTGCATATACATACATACTTACATACATGCATAGATAATTAACCCTTCCTTCCTTTTTCATTTTTTTATATAATTTTTTTTAAAGTGTGAAAGAAAAAGAACTACATCAACAAAAAAAGAAGAAAGCATTAACAAAGTCACAACTTTTTTGCTACTTGTTGTCTAACATCTAAGAGAAATGACATCATTTATTTGAGTTTCAACATTGTTAGTCAGCTTTCTATCACTATAACATATCCCTGAGATAATCATCTTACAAAGACAAAAGGTTTATTTTCACTCACAGGTTTGGAGGTTCCAGTCCCTGGTTAGTTGGCTCCATTGCTTTTGGCTGTGGCAAAGCAAAAACATCACAGCAGGGAGCAGGAGGCAGAGAAAAACGGTTCTTCTCCAGGCCAGGAGGGAAAGAGGAACAGGGTTGGGATCCACTGTCCTCTGAAGGCATGTACGCTCCCTGTGACCTGAAGACTGTGCCCTGCACCCCACCTTTTAAAACCTCTACAACCTCCTAATAGCACAGCTATAGGACACAAGTTTCAACACATGAGCCTCTGGGGGAGAGTAGAAATCCTCTGCTTACATTGTGTGGGCACAAACCTGTCAGCAGTGAGGCCATGACTGTGTCTGAAATGTCTCCATTTCTTTATGCAAAGCAGTAGTATCCCATTCTTCTTCTTCGTTGCTTAAATTCCCTTGTATGAATCATAAACAATTTGTTTGATTTTTGTGGCTATTTTGGTTTTCTAGCTTTTGTATTATACATTGGAGATATTGTTTGGTGGATATATACCTTTATTCTTATTGGACATGGGCCTTAAAGTGAAACTTTAGGGGTATACATTATGTTTATATTTTTTAGATACTGACATAGTTTTCCAAAGTGTTTGTACTATTTTGCCTTCTACCATGAATGCATAAACATTTCAGTTCCTTACATTCTCATCAGTAATTGATATTCCCAGTCTTTTAATTTTAGTCATATTGGAGAAAGTATTTAAACCTACAACATTGATGCTAAACACTTATTTTTTTATTTCAGTCTCTTTAAAATAAAATATAAATTTTATGTCTTTAAAGTTGAAATCTGAAGTGGTTGAGAACTACTCCACAACCCACCACCTTAAATTTACATAAAAGAATAAATTGAAAATTAATATTTTATTGTATGCATTTAACTAAATGTTTCCACTAGACTATCTGATTTCTGAAATATCTTATTGTTAGGTCTTTTATATTTAACTACTATACTTTGCAGTATAGCTGAAGTTCTTGTATAGCATTTTTGGAAGTTCTGATTCTGTCTATTTAGACATTAAATTGTATCTCAAAGTACTTTGTCTTATTCTGCAAATAAGAACTCACTAATTAATGTTTTTCAAAGCTGTTTCCTGTTGTAGAGATGGCAGACAAGGGCACCCTACATGGACTGATGAGCAACATGTTTTCACTGAAAACATCCATGGTCACACACACAAAGAAAATTTCCAAAATGTTGTGTAAAGATAGCAACTAGGAAAAATGGCAAAACATTTGAGAAGACCCACAAGGTGGTTTGGTCATACAAAAACTTGAGAAAAATATGCTATAAAGTAATATACAATGTACATTAGTGAGAAATCCGAGTACAAGTTCTTCATGATGAATGCATTTCTTATGTATATCTAAAATGTACAACTAAAATCTGATTAAAAAAGAGAAATACCAACTATTATGCTTTTCAGAAAAAGAAGAGTATATATTTACTATAGAAGAAAAGACTGGTACCTTCAACTAATATTTTGCTTATGTAATGTTACTTAATAAACCAAAATAACTATTTCTAGAGTCTTAGCACGAGGCTTACAAGTACATCTAGTATTGAATACCTCTGGTGGGAACTTGGGTTCTTGGGGTTCCTTGGTTCTGCTGTGACTTCTTACATTTACAGTATTCATTAGACTCTCTAGTTAATTTTTGTTACCCTCAGTATAGCAATGGGCTTATTAGTTTACCTATCTGTTGGAAAAATCTTTCCCATTAGTTATTGTTTTAGAAGAAAATACAATAACATCGTCAAAATCTCATAGAACTCTTCTTATTGTGTTTATAACACTGTATGTATTTAATCATTACTGAATATTGGGACAATCTCTTCAATTTAATAAGTATTTGTCTTCATTTCCCTAGATCCCAGAGTTGATAATATTTGTAGAATTTTAAATAAAAAATATGCCTTCTGACTTTAAAAGAGCTTCAATAAACAGAATAAATTATCATATGATTATAAAGTTGATATTTTTAGCCTTTACCAGACACACAGAATTAACACGATTAATCCTCTGGACATGAGATTTTTCCTGGAACTTTGAATGATTATAATATTCGAGGAAATCACTTTACTAAAGTTTCCCTTGCCGCCAGCACTGATAAATTTATATGACCACTCATCTTCAAAGCTCCTTAAACTGAATAGTGAATGTTCATTGTATTAAGTTGGAAGTTAGTTAAATGCTTTTTCTTATTTTGGATAATTGTCATCATTTGATGATTTAACCACTTTAAATTTCATGAGGTGCCTTATCATACTGTATATTTAAAATATGATTATTTTGAAGCCTACTATAGTTGTGATGGGTGAGACAGGAATGAATGTTTATTCCTAAATATTATGAGGGGAAAGTGAATCTAGTAATTCATTTGCGAAACTCTGTGCAGTCAGTTAGTGCCAGTGAGGATGAGTGCTTTGGTACCTTGCCTCTATTTCAAGTAGATAATATACCAGAAGATGCTTAAGTTTTTTCCCATGAACACTTAGCAGCAATGTTTAAGCAAATAGATATTTTATTCAAGAGGAAGCTTAATGACTATAAAAACTGAAGTTGATTAGAAATGATTTTAGTTTAAAGCCCATTGGAGGGTAATTAATAGCAATGATGTTTTCCCAATGGGAATTTGCAGCAAATTCAAAAGCTCAGGATGCTGAAATTGTGTGTATTTTCCAGTTTGCTTTTATTTAATCAGCTGCACGGCTCTAATTACTTCTTAGAAAAGAATTTTGCTTTTAAGTATTAAAATCTTAGGACCATTAGTTTGAAATAAAATGGGGGTAGAAAGATTGATTTCTTAAATCATCTGTGAACAACAGTTTCACTACTTAATTTCACCTAATTTGTACTTTAGCTAGTGACAGCTTTGTGGCAAATTATCTAAAATTTCTTATCTGAAATGTCAAGTTGCTTTTTGTTAAATGTAGAGATTCCGGTGTGAAAGGACCTCATCTCTGTGTGGCCTGCTGCTTTTCGTCTCTAACTCCCAGACCTGTCCCTTTCTTCTCCCTTTTCCCCAGAACCTGGGGACGCCCACAGGTTTCCAGGAAGCTTTGCCCAAGGAAGGCACTGGTATGAAGCGGAGAGCTGATATTAAGAAGCTTCTTGCTGTTTGCTTTGCCTTAAGAAGACCTCCAAGCAGCTGCTAAAATTCCTCCACAGACCTCGCACCAGTGTCTGCCCCTCAGTTCCCATTCCAACATATTATGGACCAAGAATGTGTGTCCTGTTAACGTTAGCGCCCGGAGAAGGAGAAGAACATAGCACGAAGGCAGGATCGGGCCACGCTATTAGTGTCCCTTCCTACCGTCCGTGAGCGTCACTCCGCCCTGCGGCTCTCCGGAGGAGCTCCAGATTGCTGTTAAGCTCAACCAAACTACTTGCGATCTTACAGGAAAGAATTTCATAGCTTGTTTTCCTCAGTAAACCGTGAGACTTTAGACTAACTATTGTTTTATCTGGCTATGCTGTAAGCAAGCTGAGTCAGGTACAGAGGACAGTTTATATAAAACATTTAATAAGTAATTTGATAAACAGAAAAGTGAACAAAATGCAAACAAGAAAAAATTAATCATTTTTCCTGACAAGAGAAACATTTAGTACAGTCTTGAAATGTAATCTTAGCTGTATTTATTTATTCTCTTTCTGTCTTCATCACACTTGATCTTAGCCAAAAGGCTGAGAAGCAGTTTTCTGTTTCATCAAGGCAGATTTTTTTTTTTTCAAATGATGTGGAACTCTTTGTTATTTATTCATTTATTTATTCATTTTTTTGCTGCTGGGAATCAAACTCAGGACCTTGCACTTGCCAGGCAGGTGTTTGTGCTGCTGAGCTATATCCCCGACCCCAAGGCAGATTACTTACTTACTTATTTATGTATTTGCCTTTTTTGAGATAAGGTACTTCAGGCTGCCCTTGAGCCCACTTTGTAGCCCAGGCTGGTCTCGAACTCACAATGATCTCCTTGCCTCAGCCTCCCCAGTCCTGGGATTACAGGCCTGTGCCACCACGCCTGGCCAGATTTTTTAAAATGATCTACACCTTCACATTTTCAATTAACCAGCTATACCTTGACCTTGTAAGTTAAAAAGATTAAAGCTATTTCTAACAACTGTTAAAAATAAAAGGGTATAATTTAAGAGATCTTAGTCACACCCTTGTTGACTGAATGACAGAATAGAGCCATTGTCTCTGTCTTCTCACGTCTGTCTGATTTTTTTCTCAAATGGTACCTACTTGAATTGTTACTGTATAATACTTAAGTACTGTGAGCGTATATAAATGAAATTTGAGAATTTCCTCTTGTGCTTTCATCGACATTGATGTGGAGTCTAGAAACACAACTAGCTGATAAACCCGGTGGGGACAATCTCTGACATACCTGGACTGTAGCACTGTTACCACCCAGTTACCAAGCACAGAAGTTCCGGTCTACTGTGCTTTGAATTCATTCCACTGAATGGGTTTTGCCTATGCAAGCACTACATGATTTTTCTCCTATCTGTGTATGTTCCTCGGATTAAAAACTTTTTGGTGCATTTGGATTTTTAAAAAATTGCACTTCATTAATTTTACTTCTGCAAAATATATAGGCAATGAGAACTCTCTTTTAAGAAGAATTAAACACATTGTCAAAAATGTGCAGTCATTCTCACCCTTGCATGTCCTTCACAAATGCATACAGTGGTAGATTTTCTGAGGACTGAAATGTAGGTGGAATTTTCCACTTTCTATGGGTCTGTATGAAGTAATAGTTTCAGATATTAACATTTGAATATGTGTTTAAAATGCTCAGTGCTATTCTCTTTTTGGAATATGTTCTGACTCATTTTGCCAGGTTAGTAATTCCAAATTCAAAGTTGAAATCAAGCATTATAATGCACATGAATGCACTTAGGAAAATTTAAGACATACATGTTTAAAAAGGCAGAATACACAATGTTGGACTAATTTTTGAATATACAGCTTTATATAGATAGTTCTGAATATAATGATAAAAATTGTTAGGAGGGTTGGATTTTTAAATGAATTTTTTTCTTTCTTTTCTGGCATCTGATATAAGACAGTTGGAATTCTTAACACAGTTCAACAACTTTCATTAGAACTTCAGAAAACTGCAGTGTTAATTGGTGCTATATAGTATTTATATGATAAGGAGATTAAAATAAGTCACTTTTACTGAAATATATATGAAATTGCAATCACTTCTTCAAAGTAATTCGATTGCTATTTCAATGCTTGTTATTAAATCTTTTGTAGCTTAACTAAAGAAAGAATAAAAGGCCCAATGACATTACAAAATATGACTTGACCAAAAAAAATAACCAGTACTTTATTCGTGAAGGGCTGTTTGCTTCTAGAAAGTAAAAATTGTATTTTTCTTAAGACATACATAAATCTTGGTACATATTTTGGGGAACAATAAATTCAGTATATATAACACTAATTTAGAAAATTAATTCTTTTCATTAAAATGTGTTATAATCAAAGAGGAAGATAACAGGAGACCCTGGTTATAGCTTTCCACTTAGAGGGAAGGCGTCGATTCAGACGCTTCACACAGCCCGGAAATATTCCCAGTCCCTTGCATTTTGGTAATGGGTTTTGCAAGGGTTTCTTGTTAAGTTAAATAAATAGTTAATTTCCCCCTTGCCTACATATCTTTTCTTGCTACTTGAACTACCTACATAGTGCCTGCATTATTAAAAGTACATAGCTACACTGAATGTTGCATGCTAAATGAGGCATTTGCAACATTTAATGAACTGAATTCTTGATTAGTTTTTTTATCAATTTGAAATAGCTCATATTCAAGAACTCTATGCATGTGTGTATTTAATACACCACTGAAAGTTCCTATTGTTCTTAATGTCATGTCCTCTTCCTCTCCCTCAAATTCTTAGCTTGATTTATGCAATTAAAATTTATTGAGGCTAGATTGCTAAATCCATAGAGATATGAGGACATACAAATCTCATTCCACTCAACATGATTCAATCTTATCCTTCTCAACAAAGGAAATTCAGATTTAGCGTGGACTATTCTAAGGCTCTGAGAAATATGTCATGATAATCAGAAAAGGGAATTTTAAAGTATTGTTTCAACATATGTAACATTGTATACTTCAGCTTATTAAATTTTTAAAATGTTTCCAATAAAATAGCACCTACCTCACTTTCCATACAGGAATGGCTACTAAGTACTTTCTATCAGCATTTTTGATAGAGAGTTTCATTACCATAGAGAATAGGCTCTTACAAAGTCATGAAACAGCATTGACTTTGCTATGTCACGAACAGCTCGCACGCTATTCAGTGTGTCTGACCGGTTTCCATGTCTCGTGGGTTTGGAGGCCGTGTAGTTTTGCCTTTGTGTTGAAATACTGATGTCTAAAGATTCAATATTGATTTTGTTCTACACTCATGGAAACCATTTATACTCCTTTTTCTTTTTTCTGTTTTAAGCCAGCCCATTGGGTATCAAACTCCAGTGTTGACCATGATAGATGGTTGGGATGGTAAGAAAAAAACTGATCATTTTCTCTTCTCTCAGACAACATATTTCTATCAAGAACATACAGCAGGGGAAAATTAGAAGGAGAGAATGATGGATTTTTTGCTTCAAGAGATGCCTTGATCAGATCAATATCAGGTCATTCTGATCACAAGATCAGCAGGTGGCTTATAGTTTTCTTTACTAAATAACATGTGATATTATATGCTGCTGCTTTAGAAATCTGTCTCCTTTCCAGGCTAATGACAATAAAAATTTTATTTTCTAAAATGAGTATTTTTATGAATATGTTTCCATGTGCATAGAATGTTCTGTCTTTAAATTTTTAATTTAACAGTGTATATTCTAAATAGTGGTTTATATAATTGAAAGGATTTTTTCCTGAACTGTTGAAAAATATCCACGTTCTTCTGGATTGGAATGAACAGATGGTCACTTTTAAAAGTTTCTTTTACATTTTTTAAACATTTGACTTCAGCACCAAAAAAGGCAAATGTTTTTGTTATTTAGGCAGATAAAATGGACACAAGGTAACTGCCTGATAAGGCCAACCATGACTATTGTAACCTCTGTATAGTTGCAGACATGCAGGTTTCTGACCTGATTTGACTAAAATCTAAATATCTATGTTGATCAGCTTCAGGGAAGAAATGCTTAGATTTGTGCCTTCCTTCGCACTTTCAGATAGGTCAAATGAGAGGACCAAAATAGAATGTCAGAGTCCTCCCTTTCCCATAGGACTTGTCCACTGACCCTCTTCAGTAATTTTTTATTTGTGACTTTCTTGAAGGAATTGTCTGCACTAAAAAAAATTTCTAGTTCTTCAATTTAAAAAGACATAGTAAAAGGCCAGTTAGAAACTCAGGCATAGGCCCTGGATATGTGATACCTTAGTGACCTGGTGGTCCTTACAGACTGAATTTTCAGCTTTGTAGGGCCAGAAATTCAATCCCATAATTAAGCACAGACTTGATCTGACTCAGGGGAACTGACTATGGTAATGAAACTCATGATAAACCAGAAGGCTAGTTCATTAATTCATAATTAGACATGGATCTGCCAAGAAAAAGGAAATACAGCTGGTCAGCACATTCTCTCCCAGAGACATGCAAATGCAAAAAGGTGGTTTGGTGGATACAGAACTGCTGGATGGTTTTATCTACTTATATAACAAGGTGAAAAGACACTAGTCCAAATTCATGCTTTGGACATTTTAAAGTCAGGTTATAGCATAACGGATTGATCAATGTTTCTTTACATTAACATTTCGTATTTATAGCATCTTGTGAGTATAACATGCTTTTCTTGATAGAGACTAAGAGAAACTTAATTTCGCTCAGCAGCACCATATTCACAAATCATCTCTGATGGTATTTCACTACGAGAATGGCTACTGCCGCACGTTCCAGTGGTTTTTAACTACTTTCAACATTTGATGTGAACTTTGCTAAATGAAATACCTATTCAAAGAAAAACTTATACGTTATACAGTGTTATATTGCTATAAATATTACATACTTCTTTTTTTTTTTTTCAGTACCAGATTGAACTCAGGACCTTGTACTTGCCAGGCAGGCACTTATGCCACTGAGCTATATCCGCAGCCCAAATACAGAATCTCTCTCCTTTTTGGAATCAGGAATTGAACTCAGGACCTTGTGTTTGCCAGGCAGGCACCTGTGCCGCTGAGCTATATCCCTGGACCTCTATACATTTTGATGTAATTTTTAAATTACTTTCAATTTCAGAAATGGAATCTTCTAACTGAAGTGCCAATTATTTGAAATAAACCTTATATGTTGTATATATTGCTATGAATATTCTATATTAATAATCTCACTTCAAAATACATGGAATATCAATGTTCTCATATAATTTAAGCTACTGTAAAAATACACCTCTATTAACTTCAGATGTCTGGATATCCGTTGATGGTGGTGAATATTCTTCTTATAGCACTCCTGTGACTTATAGCAGAGAAAAGAAGTGATCAATGCAGACAGGTTTTTTCTGGCCAGTGATCTATTCCATGTGTATTTAAAGAGTATTCACTATTAGTGAGGTAATATCATTAAAGTGAAAATAAAGAAGAATTTCAATCTTAATTTTTACTTAGAAAGAGCTGACACGTATTTTTTTGTTTAATGAAAGTATATATGCTATTAAAACTAATCAAAACATAATTTTCTCTCTCCTGGGTGACTTAGAAGGAATCCTAGAGCCAGCGTCAAGAGTAGCTGTTATCACTCTCGGCAATTGCAATATAATAGGCCTTGGAGAATATGCTACGCTTGAAAATGTACTATAGAAAGATCCAGCAGGGAGAGAGATGAGAAGGTAATTATCTAAGCAGACAGTTTAATGGCAGGTTTTAGCACATTCCCAGGTGATTTATTAATTAGAATAGGTTAGGAAATGCTAATAAATCCAAAATCATCTAATTCTGTCTCACAGAAGTGTTTCTATAGTTAAAAAATTAGGAAAATTGTCGTGCTTGGAATTTGTAAAAGGTGACTAAAATAAAATTAGATCATTAAAATAGAAAAAGATATTAAAATAAGATTTGACCAGAATTTCCTTAATTATAATAATACTTCAGCTGAAACTTTTACTTAGTACTTTACTGAATGGATTTTTGGCAATAATTTGCCTAAATTTTATCCTTAAAGTGCAGAAATTCTAGTGTTGTGATTTTATTTAGCTTTGTAGGCTTATACATTTTATGACAGAGAATAGTAGTATGTGGGTACACATTTTTTTTAACTTCATAGCTAAGAATTCTAGAAGAGTTTTTTTTTAAATTAGTGCAAACTTTTCTTACACAACAAACTTAAAAGACTAATCTTGTATAATATTTTCTACCTATAAGCCTATTTATAACCCCTTTATGTATGAAGAGCCATTTGGAGATGCAAACAAGCAGATACATATTTCTTAATTGAGATCTGCTTGAGAGTTGGGAACAAGTAAATAATTTCAACACTTTACCACTCACCTCGCGTGCTCTAAGGAGGGGAGATTAGTCAAAACCAATGTGAAGCAGAAGCAAAGGCCATGCATGAGAGAGCCCACCTTCCTGGTAAGCATTCAGCGTTCGTTCTCCTGCCCAGTTGCCGCATCCTCAGACCCCTGGTCTGTGGTATCAGGTGCCGAAGTTGGCCTCTTTTCAGTGTAAGAACTTCAGTCTAAGAATAATGTAAGAACTTAGGGGAGACGTTTTCTTAACAGTAGAAATATTTATCTTGAATATGAATTTTTAAAAAGAGAATAAGAGAGTGTCTGTGAATGGTTTTCTTAGTCTTCTGGCTCATTCTATAATCAGCAGAAAATGCAAGAAATGGTTCACTTATGCTTACTATTTCTATTGCTCATCTCCCATTTTTCACTCCAAACTCTTAAGAACACTTTTGTGTGAAGTTTGCTCTCTCTCTCTCATATATATATATATATATATATATTTTTTTTTTTTTTTTTTTTTTTTTTTTTTTTCTGGGAATTGAAATCAGGACCTTGTGCTTGTTAGGCAGGTGCCATGCTGCTGAGCTGTACCCCTGACTCCAGGTAAAATATTTTTAAATAGGTAAAATTGGAACACAGGAGTCCTCTAGGTAAATGAAATTAGTAATAGCAAGTTAACCCTCTGTTAAGAGGTTTGTAGAGCTGTCATTGTGCTTCTTGTTTTGTGATCTGAATTTAAGCTGAATCCGCCCAGCACTGTGTATATTTTTATCCACGTCTAAGAGACAGAAACTTCTAAAATAGGGTAGTATCTTTCTATGTTCTCAGTTCTTAACATAGAATTCTTCACAGATTACCTGTGCTAGTCAGTACTGACACTAATGAAACTGTCCTTAAAATACAAAACTCCGAGTATGAGGTTGACTTAAGCGAAAATTGTTTTGTTAATTCATATGCAGCATAATGACCAACACTGGGTACAAGGGTACTTTTTTTTTCTACAGTGTAACATCTTTTCAAAGAACATCAACATCTTATTTATTCTAGATTTTGTGTTTCATATTGGTTTACATTTTTTTCAGAAAGAAAAAGGATTTTTAATCGATTAAAAATGACTATTTTCTTTGTGACAAAGCAAATGTTCTTCGTAAAAGAATGGATTTCTTCTTGAAAGTGGTGCCTTGTTACAATAACATTTCTGCAGGGAGGGCATAATGAGAAGAAGGGGAGAAGGGAAGAATGAGACAGGATGAAAAACGTTGAGCTTGACTGCTATAGGGACACAGAGTTAAAATTTATAGTCTCTGTTGGAGAATATTTCATATGTATTTGGAGAGAATGCATGTTCTACAGTCACTGGGTGGAGTGCTCTGGGGATGCTGGTCTGTTCATCAGGCTGGTAATGTTGTTCAAACCACTTTTACTGCTGTGCTCTCCAGTAGTCCCATTGCTTATTGAGACTGGGGTGTTGAAATATCTCACCATTATTACTATTTTTATCTTACTATGAGCGACAAGGTGTCTATTCTTAAAATTTTCTCAGTCTTTGTTTCAAGGCTGCATTCTTTTTGGACTCTGCTGTTGTGTGTGTGTACATTTATAATTTGCAGCTAAGAATCTTATATCACAATTTAAGCTCCAGGAAGCATAAAGGAGAAGCTACAGATTGGACCTTGACCTGGCATGATAGCCAGTGAAACTCGAAGTAGTGCAGGGCTAGACCCCGTCATTTAATAAGGGAGGTTCTGGTAGGGAGACAGAAGGACTTGATGAAGGTAGTTTTGAATATGAGCTCTCATATAACTTGAAACTTTATTGTTCATTTATCTTAGGTTTTAAATACTCCCAGAAGTTTTGTTGTTATTATTTGCTATTTCATTGTACTCTTACTATAATTTAGTATACATGGAACAAAAAAGCAAAATGGCATAGAAAATGGCTCCTCAGAATGTGGTCCAAGACCAGGTCTATTAACATCAACTTGGAGTTTGCTAAGTATGTACAGTCAGAATTTGCATTTTTATAACACACGTAGTAGATTTATGTACACATTAAAGCTTAAGAAGCATTGGTGTAAGACATTTTATAGGTCAAAAAAAAGCATTGACTCATTATTTGGAAAATGGATTTGCTACATTTTTGTGGTAATGTTTATATTATTTATGCTTAGGAACATTACCATTTTATAACCTATCTTTATAAAAAAGGAAAAATTCATGCATTCTTTTATTATAACACCTTCCTGGAGAAGTCATCCTAGGGAGTGCCAAAGTAGTGATCATTACCAATTTCTCTCTTTCATATATACATATATACATATACATAAACACGTATATATTTTAATACAGACATTTATATATTTATGTACACACATATATGTGTAAGCATACACACATATCTCCTACCTTAAACATTAGTTTGAGACTTTAGGTCAGTATTAGTTGTGAATGTCAGAAGAAAATAAAAGTCAAATTGGGTAAAACGTTAGAGGCAGACTTGGAAACTGAAGCCAAAGGCAGTACACTACAGAGAAGTTTGAGGGGGGATGCTCAAGCAGCTGTGTGGGGCCACAAAATACAATTTGGAAAAATAATATCTCACTCATTGGTGATTTCTTGTAAAAGACAGATTCAGGTTTTTCTGAAGGCTTTGCTTGGATCTGCCATTGAGGAGGTTAAATAATGAAGCGAGTGATATTCTGATGTAGCTTAGATCTGGAGGGACCTCCAAGGACCTGTGTGTTAAAGGCTTGGTCTCCAGCTCAGCAGTATTGGGAGCTGGTGGAAACTCTAGAAGACGGGGCTCAGTGGAATGCAGTTAGGTCATGGAAAGTAGGCCCACAAAGGGATTATGGAATTTTGTCCTTTTCCTTTCTCTCTTTCCCTTCCTGGCTGTGGCAGTTTGCTTGGAGTTTCAAATTGATTTGCTCTGGGACCCACGCTAGGGTTGGTGGAGTGCCTTCCTATGTGTGGGTGGGTAAGTTAGGAAGGAGTGACCTATGGGTCTGTCTGGCCTCTTACCCTTTCTCATATTCTTCTGTTCTACTTTCCGGCTGCAGGGAACTATGTAGCGTTGTGTTTCCATACTCCTCTGCCATGATGTCTTTGTCTTGGAACCAGCTAATTATAAACAAATTAAAACACTCCTCCTTTAAGCTGTGATTATCGGGTAATATGTCTGAGCAATAAGAATGTGACTAAGAGAGAGGTGGATTTCTTGATGTGACTAAACCTGACCCTATGGTCAGGTTTAGAAGCTTTTGAAACTGTTTTGTGGAAGGAGTTTGTAAAGGTTTGGAGATATGCGCTAGAGAGGCCATAGCATTCTATAAGTAGAACCTGATTGGGTATTCCAGTCAGAGCTCAGAAGACCAGAATACTGATATGAATGCAGACAGTAAAGGCCAGGCTCAGAAGGTTTCAGTGAGGAGCAAAGACTTTATTGGCAGCTGGACCAGAGACTGTGCATGTAATGCTATGGCAGAAAATTTATCTACATTTTGACCATGTCCTGAGACTGTCAGGAGACTAAGTTTAAGGGTGATTGATTAATTAACCTGGTGGAAAAAATTTCAAGACAGACTAACTTTCAGGCTGTGGCATGAGTACTGCTCTCTGCTTTTCACCAGATTTATAGTGAGAACTCATGTAAAAAGCAGAACAGGAAAATTTAACAAACTTAAATTTTGGCCTAAAAGAAACCATGTGTAAAGTGGACCAAAGGAGATGTGGCTGTTAAGAATACTAATAACATTAAAAAAGAGCTAAGTACTTTGTACAGAGATAAGAAAGATACCTCAGGGCATCTCAGGAATTGATAAGACCCTATTCATGGCAGGTACAAGGGAGCAAAAGTATCAACCTCTCTTTTGAGAAGAATCCATGGGAGCCTTGCTCAGAAGGGCCTCTTAAGGAATTGGTTCTCTGGATTCATTTCATCATGCTCAGCCATTCAGAGGCCACTGAAGCCGTGATTCAAGTGGGCCTGGCTATTTCTTCCACTGACAGAAGACCTTGACATCATCCAGGTGATGGTGGTTTTATTGGTATGTAGAATATAAGAGTTATGGAAGTAGGGAGGCTTCCACCCATATTTTAAAGGAAGGCCGGCAAGGAAACTTTGACAGGCAGCACATGAACCTGTGGGAATAAAACTAAAAATGAAGTGAAGATCTCAGGTTGTTGGAGATGCCAGGGAAATGGAACATCTACCAAGGAAAAACAGAAGACTTGTGGGCTGTAACTTGCAAAGCCATAAGGATGATATTGCCCAAGGACTTTGGAAATAACATTTTACCACCCTGTGTCCTGGATGTCATATAGGGGCTACAAGACTTAAAATTTGCCCTGCTGGAGTTTGGTCTTACTTTGATCCAACTTTTCAACCCTCCCATTCCTTCATTGTGCAATTGAAATATTTACTTCGTGCTATTGTACTTTGGAATTAAGTAACTCATTTTTTACTTTTTTGTTTTTACTTTTTTTTAATTTTTTTTTCTTAATTTTATTTTAAAGACAAAAGAATGGAGACATATGAACCAGAAAAGCCATAAACAATACAG
>PVLD010004109.1:71534-130804 GCA_004027595.1 Dinomys branickii
AAATACAGAATTATAGAGAACATAGAAGGGAATTAGCTCTGGGTGCTGTCCTACATAATGTTACCTTCATCTTTGTTACTCAGGTTACACAGATGATGGCCCTTTTGATCAGTTCGTTTTTTCTCCTCCCTCATCTCCGTTGCCCTACCACTCAATCAGTTATCTTCCCTGTGATAATAACTGTACTCCTGGGTTTATCATCATTTTTTACTTTTGCAGAGGTTCACTGCTAGGAGTTTACCTTGAGTCTTGAAATAGATTTGGACTTGGGCTTTTGAAAAAAGGTGAAACTGTTGAGATATTGAAGGGATTATTGAATTTCTGGTTTACATAGGATAGTTGTATGATGTTAGGTGGAATTTTGAACTTGTTATTGAATTATTTGGAGATTAAATACAGTTTAAGGAGGTGTATTTGGATAGCATGTTGAAAAGGAATGGAACATGGCATTCAGGGTGGTTTCAACTTGATTAGTTTATGTACCCCCCAGAGACTGATAGAGCAAAATCTTATGTGTGTCCGATTGGGTCGTGGAGGTGTGCCTTGGGAGTCTACGTCTTGTCTCTTGCTCCTATGCTCTGGCACTTTTCTCCTGCTCTGTTTACCAGCTATCATGAGTTAAGCATCTTTGTGTTTCTACAATTCTGAAATAATGTCTCTTCTTCAGAACTAGTTGATTATGGACTGAAACCATAAGCACATTCAACCACTGCTCCTTAAATGGTGGGTATTGTTGAGTATTGTGTCTCAGCAATGAGAAAGTGACTAAGATACCGCCCATGAGCTGAGCATTCTTCCTCCTCATGAGCCCCTGTGCTGATACAATATGCCGCTTTGCCTCCAGCCTAAAAGCAACATGGCCAGTGGGTAATAGACTGAAACCTCTGCAACCATGAACCCAATACACCTTGATTGCCAGGTATTTGATGGAAAGCTGGCTAACAGGTATCTCAGAATTGTATATTTGGATTTCAACTTGAAATAAGCATTTCTGATACTTTAGATATTGTAGCAAATCTATCCTCTCCTACTGATGATATACAAGATTTTCCATCGGAAGATCCATTTTCATTCATAGCACACCCTAACAACTAAAATCTTTGAGAGCAACACAATTTGCAATTCCCTAAAGCCATAGGCTATTGAACAGGTTTTCAGAGTTTTATTTGCTGCCTGTATATTTTCTCTGGGTAGGATCTGTTCAGGTATTTTGCACATTTTAGGTTTTGTTATTTTATTATTGCTCAGTTTTAAGAGTTCTTTGTGTATTTTGGATACTAGTCTTTGATTATATTTTGAAGAAATGTTTCTCAATCTATGTCTTATCTTCTCATATGAAATAATGAAATAATGTTGGAATAGATATGCAAACTGTGAAGCATAAATTAAATAAACACTTAGAATCCACTATCCAATTTAAGATTAATTACCTCGACAATCATATTGATACTACCTATGTGCTTTGCCAACTTTCCTTTTTTTCTTTCTTTCGTTTTCTCTGTCCTTTAAAAATAGTGTACTACAGATACAGTGTCCTAAATGGTATATTCTTGGGTGTTTGGAGTGTTTTAAAACTTGTGGCATATCTTGCAATCCTCTGAAGTTTTCTTTTTTCTCAAACTATTTCTTAGGATTTGTTAAAGCCTCATGTGGACCCTCAGACAAAGGACTTATATCTAGAACACATAAAGAACTCAAGAAAAAATCAGGACTCCAAATTCAAAGACAATCTAAAAGTGGGCATCTGAGATGAATACACAATTCTCAGATGAAGAAATACAAAAGGCAAATAAATATATGAAAAAATGTTCAACATCATTGATCATTTGAGAAGTGCAAATTAAAACAACACTGACACTGCATCTCATTCTAGAAAGAATGCCTATTATCAAGAAATCAACCAATAACAAATGCTGGATGGGCTGGAGGGAAAAAGGAACCTCTGTCCACTATTGGTGGGAGTGCAGACTGGTGCAATCACTGTAGAAATCAGAGATTTCTCAAAAACCTAGGGTTAGAGGTTGCGTTCGACCCAGCTATTCCCCTTCTAGGTATCTTTCCGGAAGAATTAAAAACATCATACCACAGTGATATATTTGTATCCATGTTTCTAGCAGCACAATTTGTAATAGCTAAATAATGGAAACAACCTAGATGCCCGTCAACTAAGGAATGGATAAAAATGATACGGTGCTTTTATACGATAGAGTACTACTCAGAAGGATAAACATGAGACTTTTATAAGAAAAAGAATGCAACTAGAGACCATACTCATAAGTGAAATGAATCAGGCTCACATATGTAAACATCATATTGTCTCCCTGGTGTGAGAAACTGAAAGAGTAAATAAAGTTCCAAAGGTACAATAGATATTATGAAATGGGAAGAATTTGTCGAAGGGAAAAAAGCTAGGATGGGGGAAAGGGGAATGGAAAGAATGGAAAAGGAAAAAAAAACCAAAATGTAAGACAGGTATACTACTAGTTTCTCTAAGTTCATTGAAAAGAAAGGTTTGTGCAAATATTGTTTGGAGAACTTTTATGTCCACAGCTGGTGCTATGAGTAACTACTTTAAAGAGAACAATACTTGATGTATTAGCTATTGCTATTCTCCTACTATTTTGTTATGAAATATTTTATTTTTTTTCCATAAAAGTATCTCATGTGGAAATTAAGTTAGGCTTTGGGATTCCTCTCAGAAGTTATTCTTTATTCCTCTTAGAAGTTATCCTTTCCCTCATATATTAGCTTCCAGAATTGTTCTGCTGCTACCATCCAAATTATATTCTTAATGAAATGTGAAACTTTCTTGTGTTGAAGACTATTTTCTTAAAGTATCACTCTTCCCTAGGCTGATTTAATAAGAATAGAATCAAAGAATGAACTGAAGGATTATAAATTCCTATACAAGAAATCTGAGTACAAGAAAACACATGGATATTCATTTGAGTACATAGTGGTGTTTCTGGAAACCTTGAGCAAGAGAGAATTGTTTTTCTTCCAGCCTCAGATAAGTTCAATTTCTCACTATCATAAGGAACTTATTTTCCAAATGTCAGCAGTTAACATGTTAGTACAGTTTGCTCACTGGCTAGCTGAGAACCAAATAATAATGACAAAAATTTTTTAACAGATCTATTGGTCAATAAATAGACTAGTTATATCTATAATGCAGAAATACATATTCTGCTCACAAATTAAAATCAATTTAGTTAAACTCTATAGTATTTGAATTAGACTGCCTTGGTAGAATTAAGAAGCATGTTTTGTACTGGGCATTTTTTTATTGGCATTGCATTTACTGGGGAATACAGTTCCATGCTTATTAACTGGTATGTACAAATAATCTTTTGGATTTCAGCAACAAATGTTATTTGTTTTCAATTTCTGTTGCCTTTGTGGTTGTCACCTTAAAATATTTCTCTTCTTTTTCCATCAACATATTAAAATGCAAAGTGAACATATGCCTTTGTAAGTAAACACAAATCCAATTCTCCAAAAATTCTCAGTTAAATCTAAATATAATCTTGCTTTTCCACCATCAGATGTTTGACATCTGCACTGATTTTACACTAACAAACTGAATAATTTTTAGGCAATTCTCTCCTAAGAAAGTGCTACATCTGAAGAGATTTTAAATTTCTAGTGCCTAGAGAAAAAAGATAGCTTAATATATGACAACTTTCTATTTTTGACCATAATTCCATTTTCTTGCAGCTCTTTTCAAAAAGCAGTTTTAAATTGTCAATATTGTGATTTGACTCCACTTCAATAACTGCATCAAGTTTTTATTAAATCTCCCTTCTGTGCTAGTCAGTGCTTTTCAGTGATCGGTTTTGACGAGCTAAGAAGCCGTCTGACTAACCAGTGTACAAAACAAGTAAATAATGGAGTCGGAACATTTTCCAGCTTTAAATGTGCTATTGAGATTTACTGACGAGTAAGAAGCACATTATTAAATAAAAAAATGGAGCAAAAATTTTATTCAAAAATTGTGCCCCATGAACAAAATACACTTTTCATTGTAACATTTTTTCCGTTAGGGATTCTGTGCACCCTCGGCTCAACTATGAAAGACTGCTATCCTTTGTGGCTGAGAGGTAAACTCTTCTTTATTTCTTCCTGTTCAGTACTCTAAGTGCTCCTCTGAGAGTAATGTGAATATATTTACAAAATCCAGGCTATAATATATTCTAAATTTGATCCAAATGTTTACTTTGGTAGATTTTATCATTTCCCCAACTTGGAGCAATCTTTTTAACTTTTTTTTTCCGCTTGTATCTAGGATGACAGTTACCTATACCAGACTCCCATTTTTAAAGCCCTCCTAATCTGGTTCAAATCAAGGTGAACACTTTACACAGATCAAACTAAAATTAGCCTTAAACGCGTGGGAGTTGGAATGGGGTATGTAAGAGGGATGAAGAGAGGAGAAAAAAATGATGGTGGCATTAATTGCAGTTCTATTTTCCTTCATCCTTAAATGTCAATTCTCATGCTTGATGGCTCAACCTCTGCTGTCATTATGGAGATGATCACAGGATACTTCAGATAAGGGCACTTTTCACGTCGGACCTATGGTGAGATCAGAAGAGTCCTGAGTATCACAAGTTGTTATTAAGGGATGTGTTTTATAATCAAAATTATTATGGAATCAAGGATATAAGCTTTGTTTTAGTCATAGTCTGGGGAGTCTTTACTGTAGCACTGGTTGCTAAGCTGCCATTTGGAAATCACGCTCATCTTGGAGAAGAGCGGTTTACCCTTTATTTGCTAGTGTTTCATGGATGCTGATCTTGTCTCCTCATCTGAGTTATAAGTTCTTGAGTTTGGGATTCATGAAAAAATGCTCAGTGTCTCCAGGTTTATAGTTTATTTATCTCAGAGTTATGGAGGTAGCCAGTGAGTGACAGGTGATGTATTTGACAGTTAATGGTTTTTGGAAGCAAAAGTGGATTTCCTGTATTGAGTGTGTTAATGTTCAACCTGATCATTTTCAGTTCAATCACTGTTAAAACAGCATCTTAACTGTAGCATGACCACACAGTACATAGCTAACAGTAAATGATTGCATACATTATTATAGAACTTGTTAGTAATTGTGACTCAGTTTTAAATAAAGTGAACAGTAACGAATTCTGCTTAGGTAGTTACTTTTTGTACTCTGCGTCTTCAGACCCTGGCTGGGAATTGAATAAAATTAATAAGAATATGGCAGTTGCTATTTCTTAAGGGTATTGTAGTTTTTTTTTTTTTTGGTAGTACTAGGGATTGAACTCAGGACCTTGTGCTTGCTAGGCAGGTGCTTATTCCACTGAGCTAAGTCCCCAGTGCCAGGTATTGTAGCTTTAAATCTAGAGGCTGATTGTTTCCTTAGCATTTTATATTTATCATGTCAGAACGAGTATAATTTAAATGTCTTCTTTTATCTAATCTAGACTGTCTTTTGCAGCAGAAAAGTTATTTTCACATCTCCCTTTTAGTCCTAAAAAGATGGAACTATATTTGAGATGCCTGAAACCCTAATACCAGGCATCCTCCACCAGCTGCTTCGAGTCATTTCAAAATAACGGGGGGAGACAGGTGAATAGGGGACAAAAGTGGACACCTTAGTGAGTTACTAGCTAGAGATTTGGCTTCAGATTCCCGCTTGGTCCATTAGCTTTCCCTTTCATTCCTGAAATAAATGATCAGGGCTTCATAGGTGCTTTTTCTATAAGCACAATCTAATTTCATACTTAATTGTACCTGTTGGACCTGTCGGATCCAAATAGAAATGAGCTGAAGTGACAGCGTGCCAAGAGGAAAAACCCCAAATTTATATGGACCGTCCGGTGGAAAGTTAGTCTAATCAGTCCTTCATCTTCCTGTGGGCACAGGGGGCATAACCGAGAGAGCAAGAAAACCTTCACTAGGCTAAGTTTGCCTCCAGTTATTTCAGCAAAGTTTGTCTTACAAGGTCACCTGCATGGGCGATAAGATTACAGGAAAGAAGGAATTTAAAAGCCAAGTCAAAACAGATGTGACCTCACCAACCTCAACAGTAGTGATAACAACAAAACAAACAGGACTTCCTCCATGTGACTTCTACTTTTTTCTGTGATTCAGGGAAAGTCCTTTCTGTTAGATCTGTAGTTTAGTGTGTGCTTGGTTTTGCTTTGAGTTATACTTTGTTTCTCCTTTCAGGGACAAAAAAATAGATGACCTGATTTGGAATCATAAGAAACAGGACTGTTCCTTTCAGAGTTTTAGTTTTTATGAAGATCTGTGTACAAGTACTGTAAAATGTAATGGTACATGTACAGTTTTTCTTTGAATAATTTCTTTACAATGGCCAGAATTACTGATTTTCAGTCTATGGAAATCTCAGTCAACATTCTGTTTTAGTCACCGTTATGAACTTGTAACTGATTTTTAAATATAGTTCTTTGGTTTACTTCTTTCTTTGGAGCTCGCTTTGGTGTAGCTAGATTTTTTTTTGTAGCAGGAATCAAATTCAGGACCTTGTGCTTGCCAGGTAGGTGCTGTGCCACTGAGCTACATTTCTGGTCCTGTTGCTAGATTTTGAAATCAACTTTGCAAACAAAGTAGTTTGAAAAACCAGCTACTACTTTGCTACCCACTAAGAATTATACACATTAACCTGCATCTGTCCCTGTTAGTATAATTTTTAATATGATTTGCAAGATTTAGACACATTTACAAAATGCTAGAGAAAACTGGTCCAAGTACAAATCTTAGGAAATTCTGTTGGCTGCATATGCCGGGGAAGACTTTCCATTTTCTCCTACTTCCTCTCTTTAAGCCAGGAAATAATTTATTTTTAAATTATTTCTTTTGCAAAACTCCCTCAAGTATTACAGTAGAAACTAAACTAAGTACATTATAAGTAATGGTTTATCTATATTTGCATTTTGTTTTCTCTTATTTTCTTTTTGACTAGCACATGTCTGCAGTATGCAACGATTCCCTTCATCATGGGACGTTGGCTCCTTTCCCATCCCCCCACCCCCATAGGCCTCTACTTCTTGGTCTTTCCCTTCTGTGAAAGACCTGTCTCCCTACTTTCCATCATTTCTCCCTCTTATTTTGCTCTTCATTTATATTTTGGGTATCTTATGTAAGGGAAACCATGTGCTATTTAAACTTGAGTGTCTGATTTATTTCACTTACCGCAGTCTCCTGGTGCTTCTATTTTCCTACAAGTAAACTATAAAGTCCCTCATATGTCCTGCAGCCCACCAGACACAAATAATTTATGTGGGTTTGGACGGTGTTTCACTGTAGCATTTATCAGCTTGCCCGTTTCCTTGGGTGATTTTATATGCACTGGGACAATAAGGCCATGATTTGTCTTTCTAACGATGTAGTTTTTAGCTGAGCAGGAGTCATATTACCTCCTGGGGTTTTTTGTCGCCCCTGAGTGAATGTCATTGGAGCTCTGTGACATTCTCATATACAATGTATTAGTTGTCCTCAGCTGCCCTATGACATGGCCTTAACGATATCTGGAAGCCAGAGAGAACATTATTACTATATTTAGTAAGGATTACTTTTCAGTCTGCTTTTTGTATGACAATTGCTCTGGGGAGCAGCTATTTTTGTAAAAGGTATTTGAAAGTAGCCTTCTCATTTAGCTTCAAATTATTGATTTCTTTAAGCAGATATCTAATCAGACTTGTTTCAGTGAGAAATGGTGAGTTGAAAGTAGGTACTTATGGATCATTTTAATTAAATTTTCTTTCATTCTTTCAGGGAAAAATAGTAAACTTTTTTTTAATAGTAAACTTCTGTAAAAAATTTCATTGCATGAACATTACATGATGTGTTAGTGCACAGATATTATTACTGTCTCTAAGAGTTTTGATATTGTACTTGATAAAAGAGAACGTTACACTGTTTTTTGGATGCTACAGTCATTGCCAGTAGAATACCTGACTAAAAACATAAACTTTTAAAAGATTTTTTTATAACCATGGTTAAAAATTTTAGATCATTTACATTTAAAATGTTATACTAGCTAAAATTCATTTTATTATGAACTTGTTTACTTATTTCAACACCATTAGGTGAGGTTTTCATTCAGAATTTACTCTCTCCCTCTTTCTCTCTCTTCATACTATGTGTTGTAGATACAAAATTTATAAAATAATATCATCACAACTGTGTCTATACTTCTCAGCTCTCTGCTCATCATAATTTTATCCTACACTGACAAACTAGAAAATAATTTCCAATGTGGTCTGAGCTTATGGCATACAGGCTTGAAAACATAGGATGAATTTATTTTTTAAAGATGTAAACATCTTTTAGTTTCCATTACACAAGCACAGAATATTCTGTTATTTTCATATTTACTTTCCTGTTAAGGCCATACATGAATCATTACCCTTTGCAATATTCAGTCCTGATAAAAGTATATTTCTATTCACTGTAACAATGGCAAACATAAATCAGAGCACTTTCTCTCTATAGACAGGCTGTTAAAGAGAGAATAGGTAGGAAGATTAGTAGATGAATGAATGCCATCGAGTTCAGTACGTAAAACACACTACACAACTGCACAATACTCAGTAGAAGATCATACTCTTGAGACCTCGGCAGTGCCCTTCAGACACTGTACTGCTGCAGGAAAGAACCACCCCACTCATCAAATCCGTTCTCCTTCCAGGTCATTACCACAAAAATATTTTTCAGAATGTTAGCTGGTATTAACAATGAAAGAAATTGTGACATAAAGAAATTGGAAAAAAACCAATTTGCATATGGAATAATGATTACACTAGAAGAATTGTTAGACCTATGAGGTGTTCATGGAAATTTACCAGATATAAGACAAATCTTTAAAAAAACACAGTAATAGCCCTAAATATAAGAAATAAGATGTTTTGAAAATATAATAGGAATATCTTATTTATAATAGCAACGTAATCAAATATAAATACAATTATAGTTGGAGACATTGCCATTCTTCAATAATTCATGGAAAGAATAGAAAACCGAAGACATTATTAAGCAACAGGATACTCTCAATGTTTGTAGAATGAACTGCACAACCTCAGCAGAACATAATGCTTTCAATTGCCCACAGAATTGTACTAAGATAAACCATAGCCTGGATCACAGAACATACCTTAGGAAATATAAAAAAAATGACATCATATATAATACATTTTCTGACCACAATGATTCAAGCTAGAAATCAATAACCAACACAAAACAGAAAATTCTTGAAACACAGAGCAACTAAGGAATATACTTGTACATGATCCATGGATCAGAGAAACATCCAGGGAACCAGGTAAATTGAACTGAGTAGAAATTAAAATTCAACATATAAAAAATTGTGTGAAATGCTTTGGCCATTGGAGAAATGCAAATTAAACAACACTGAGATTTCACTTCATTCTGGAAATAATGAGCATCATCTAGAAATAAATAATAACAAATGCAGGCAAGGCTGCAGGTGTGTGTGTGTGGGAGACTTGCTCCATTGTTGGTGGGCATGTAAACCAGTAAGACCACGGTGGAAATCAGCATGGAGATTCCTCAAAAAATCAAAAATAGAAATTCCATTCAACCCAGCTATTCTAGGTACTTTCTAGGTATTATCCTAAGTTAAAGACATCATAATAGAGTAAAATATATGTATATTTATAGCAGCAAGTTTCTGCATAGCTAAATCTTAAATCATGTGAACATGGACCCAGATCTTTCAGGAAATAGAAAGACACTCAAGTAGATAATGTTTACTCAGACACATGTAATGCATAAGATGAAGCTACCTATCTGTTCCCATAGACCTAGTAAAGAAGCCCTTAAATATTATTAGATAATGTGTAGTAACAGAAACTTTTCAATTGCGGCCACTTCACTCCTCTAATAAGCCCCAAGTGATGTTTGTTCTCCACCTTGACTTGTGCTGAGTAGTATAATCAAGTAGAAGCTGCCAATCTCCGTAAACCACTCTTGCTCAGAAAAGCAGTCCTGAAAGCATTCTGGAAGAACTCAGCCCTAAAATTAATACAGTCGACCTACAGACCATCATAGGGATAGGAAACAGGGAGAGCTGGGCCCTTACCTGCTACTATTAAAAGCATGACTTGAATTTTCTTCTCTCCCTGTTTTCCCTGATACTCAGAGATTCAACAACATTTTCAGTCTGTAACTCTTCTAACGTATGTCTACAAAATACTGCTTCATAGGATCCCTTTTGCTAGTACTAGAAAGAGGCTTCACACTATTGTCACACAACATTTTTGAGAAGCCAAACAATTTAAACCTTTAAATAAAAGAATATATAGCCAGCTAGCACTGTATTAATATATATGCCATATTTTTTCAATATTTAACCAACTCTGACATCTAAGAGTCTTTGAGATCATAAGAAATTAAAAACTTTTTAATAAATTTCCTTTATGTTCTTCAGTATTTCTCCTAGCCTTTGTGAAACTGAAAATATTCTTTTGAATCAAGCACCTAAAACATAATTTGGATTGCCTAGCATGGGCAAAATGTGTGTTAACAACTCTGAAGACAACTTTATTGTGTTTTTTTAAACATTTGCTTAGATATATGGGCTCTACTTTAGGGTTTACTTTCTTAATTGCAGGGTGCCCGTATTTAACATTTACCTGGTATCACCTAAATGATGCACAAACACAGTACATACAGAGCCATAATATATAACACACATAATACTGATGCACATAAAGACAGATTTACCACTTACCAACTTTTGTTTTGTTGTACTGGGAATCAAACTGAGGACCTTGCGCTTGCCAGGCAGACGCTGTGCTTCTGAGCTATGTTCCTGGCCCCCATCGTTTAAAAGTTACTCCATTGGTACACTTTTTCCTTTTACAGTCTTAAACAACACTTAGTTCTAAGCTTGTATGCCTGAAGGTAGGACTTGAGGTTGTAGCAAGGCGGGAAATAGCTATTCCAAATGAGTTTGCTTGGCCATTAATCTGTTCGAATTTTCTGAAGATTTTATGCTGCTGTCTTATCATATGTCTTAGTCAATTTGAAAAGCCCTTGCCCCAGATTTTAAAATATTTTCCATTTTACCAAAATGCGAACAAAACTGGTCAGAAGTTTATAAATCTTGTCCTGGTTCTACTGCTCAAGGGCTCTGTTGTGAAAAAATCAGTTTAGGAACAAAACTCCACACTGAAGAAAAACACAAAGGCGAGTCATCTATCACCACATTTCTTCATTTTTCTGGTTGAGCAATGGAGGTAGTAGGAGACAAAAGTCAATTTCCAGCAAATAGAAGGTTTGACAAATATTTTGAAACACAACCAGTTTAAAATGAACCAAAGACTGTGAGCCAAAATGAAGGGAAATGTGAACCCCAATAGAAAACTCACCGTCATGGGCTGTGTGAGGTAGATTAGGTTAGGGGCAAGGCTGAGAAACAACAAGCAGAAAGTAACAAAGGTTATAAAACCCCAGAGGCCATGCACACAATGCAGGACCCACAGGAACTACAGGGCTCCTGAGCACAGACCCAATCAGAAGATGACATTTTCAGTCCCTCATTTGAATCTGGTGTGGTTGTAGGACCAGTCTGCAAAGTTTTGTCTTTGATCCCTCACATACATCTGACTGGAAGTCTTTCAAAAGAATAACTTAAACTCACCTAGCGAGTTTTTGATAGGACAAAGGCCGCATTATCTTATTTGCATAATAGAAAGCCAATCCAGAAATTTTGGATACAACAGTGCCCAACCCCTACCCCTGGGGCCACTGTTGGCCTGTTCACCGGCCTGCTCTCACCGTGAGACGTGAGAGTAGTGTGTGGTAGACTGGCTGGGGAAGAAGGTGTGACCTGTTAATTGTGGAATCCCGGGATACGAGTGCAGAACAGCTTGTGGAGCTCTGCATGTGGACTTCTCTGCAGACGTCAGGCTTTTGCTAAGATGTCCTAAACCTGTGCCAGCCTGAGGAATACACACACATCACAAAGTACAAAAGGAAATCACCTCTGAGCCTTTTGCTACTGTGTCCACTCTCAGGCTGCCGTGGGTACCTTTGTACTAATTTTTCTTGGTTCAGCACACAGAGCTGTGTTCCTTTCTGCACCTTTAGTAAATATAAAGCCTTGCTACCATTTGCACTTGTCTCAGTCAATTTTTTGTTGAGGACAGAACAAATCTGGACAACACTTGCAAGAGGAGACTCCAGCACCCGCAAACCAGGTAACAACCTCGCAGAGCATACCTCATTTCCTCCTTCCGTAAATGTACACTTGTGTTGGCCTTTCTGTGTGTTTTGTCTAATTCTTTGTTCAGGACACCATGAACCTGAGAAGAGGACCCATGGGATCCTCTGTGCAGTAAGTGGGCACAGTAGGCTCCTGTTTATTCTTGTTGCTAATCCAGAGAGGGGCAGCTATGGATATTATCCTGGCAAAAGTTACTTCAGAGAATCTTGTAAGGGTAGTTCATGAAATCAAAGTGTGTTTTCAGTTGTACAGACCATGTTGTGTCCCCTTTTTCTGAGTCACAAGTAACCAAAACTTCTCTGTGGAGCTATGAAGTAGCACAAGCACTTTTATCTCCGAGTGAAGCACAACTCATATGAGACATGTCACAGTGTCTCCAGCCTCTTACAGTCTCTTAGTCTAAATTTTCCTGAACTCCAGATTGGTTCATCAAGAAGACTCACAACAGCTTAAGATCCAGAATGCCTGACAGAAACCCTTCAAAGACAAGACAAGAAGAAAGAGGCTACTGTTTCTGTGGAGTGAATTTAAACCTCCACATGAATACTTCCTCAGAGAGTATTGTCCTGTCCCAAGAAGGGAATCTCCCTGACCAGGCTGAGTGTTGCTGCTTCAAGTTTTAGAGGGGAGACCTTTCCTGCCTTTCATCATATGGTGGAGAAGGCCTGGCTTGGGCTGGCCTTCTTCGCAGTTAGGGTAGAGCTACCTACAGCAGTGGGTCTCTTTTCCCAAGTGCTTGCTCAGATGTGAGCCTCTCAGAAGCCAGAATCTTTCTCCTGACTGGCTATGCCAACATTGTCACCAGCCCCTTAGGTTCATATGCTTGAGTTCTTTTGCTCACCATGGACCAAATCAAAGGGGGCCATTCATTCTGGTTTTAGAAAAAGATATATTTAAAGCTAGCTCAAAGAAGGTGAGGAGCTCATCTGTCACAAAATGCCATCTCTCCAAGATATGTTTTAAGTCTAATCCTAGTCTAGTTTAAACTATTGAGGGAAGGTAGGACCAGGGGTGTCTTTAATTATATACACATCATCCTTATGGGGAGAGAAAGAGGTTTAACATTTAACTTATTATACAGAAAATATATTTGATTTTCACAAAGTAATTATGTTTTGCTCTGATTTAAATTTAATTTTTAATAGATGCACATAGATTTAAAAGTCAAATACATAAGATTTATAATGTAAGTAGTTTTTTTCCTTTTCATATAATTTCTCTCTCTCAGAGTCAAATGATACTGTACTTGTAGAATACTAAACAAATTTTTTTTTCAACTTTGGGACTTAGATGATAGCTACTGACTTCATATTACAGAAGATGGAACATAATTATTTAATTCTTACATTAAACTGAAAGTGGCCAAATATTTCAAGATTGATTTCTTATTACCTAGGAGAAAAATTGTACGTGTAAATACATTAAAATCAGTATTTATCCATTTCACTGTCCTTTAGATACTGTAAGGTGTGGCAACTTTTAGCACATCATTTTAAGATAGACAAGCCTCAAAATGTGTCTTGAGAAACATCCTGGAGGGATTGTAAAGAGTTAACTTTGCAGTCCTGACTGTCTTGGAATTCTCCTTGCCTGAGTTGTTAAAGTATATATCATTGTGGCCAGAGCTTGACCTGGTCACATGGTGCAAGGAAAACAACTGTGGCCGGGCCTAAACATTCCAATCTATTACCATGGAAACCAAAAATGTATATAAGGTGAGAACAAAGGCAGTTAAGGGCCACATTCTCTGATTGGAAATGGGGGGCAATGACCAGTCCAACTGGTTCTAAATTAAAATTAATTAGAACTCCATTTGTTCTGAATGAGTTCTTTGATCTCCTGCAGAGTTCAACCTGATTTTTTATTTTTGCTGTAACGATACTTGCATATTAAAATTGATCAACAAGCAGTCATCTTGTAACCTCCAGATGAGCTGAATCAGCGTGGTGCTGGGTGTGGGAGGTGCACCTGAGGACTGTTGCCAACAAAATAAAAAGGAGACCTGGAGAGGAAGATGGTGTGTTGTTGATTCTTCTGGAGAAGTATGTCACACTGATTTTCCTGATATGAACTCAGCTGATCTTGTTGGAGGAGCTTGGGACCTTGCTGTCGCTAAGGATGGCTGTGGGAGCTCTGGTTCTTACCTTGAATATCACTTACCGGCTCCACATAGATCTTTCAGCCTGCTGGCACAGATCCTTCATCCCACTGGTGCAGGCTTTCTAGTTTCCACCATTAACCTTTGGGCTTTCCCAGTGCAGGTCCTTGATACAGACTTACATGAAACACTGTCACAAACTCTAGGCCTGAAGCTGGACTCTTGTAGGACATTGTCATGGGATTCAGGTGCTCAGCTGGATTCTTTGGGTCTTTAGTGTGTGGATAGATCTCCCACAGTCTTTTGCATTTGAATCTTTGGAGGACTATTATAAAATAATCCTATAAATTATGTGTCCTGTATTAAATTGTTTCCCTTGCAAGCCCAGACCACAACAGGGGATATAGGAACTCATTTTATATTTGTGACTGCCCTGCACTGGAATTTATGTTGAGAGATATATTTAAGAGCAGTGTCATTCAAATTTACTTTTTATGGTGGTTATTTTTTGGGGTACAGTGGCCTGATTCACACCTAAAACATGACTTGCGTACTCCTTCTCCTGACCTAGTTTTCTTTGTCCTTGCCAGAGCTCTATTTTTTTGTCTCTGCCAATGCCCCTGTCAACTCTCAGAGCAATCCCACATGACGGTTAGCTTGTGCTTGGGTACTTTGTGGTGGATGAGGTCACCCTTATGAGCTATCTCAAACTTTTTCCTTTTATCAAGGAAAAATTTGGTGTATTATCCATTTTTAGTTTTTTTCTAGTATTTTCCTAATGTTTCACTACTCCTCTGCTCTTTTCCCTTTAAAGGTCTTTTCCCTTTATGTTTTTCTCACCTCTGTGTTCCATTCTCTGTCTTTTAGTTGTTTTTTTATAATACCGGGAATCAAACTCACAACCTTATGCTTGCTAGGCAGGCGCGGTGCTGTTGAGTTCTATCCCAAGTTCTACCTTTTAGTTTTAAAGCTAGGTATCAAGATATTATGAGTTGTACCAGGTTGGGAATCTTGGCTTTTCTCCCTGTTTTGTGGGTCTACTTCATAAGCGAGAGAAGATTTCCCTTAAGAAAACTCAAAATTTACAAATATTCTAACAATAGATTCTGGGTATGTTTTGTTTAGTTCTTCTCAAAATTTCATTTAGGAATTGTTTCTATTTAAAGTTGCTTAAGTAGCATGTTTCTACATTTTTTATTGATTTCTCTTATTCTCTTCTTTTCTCTTTTCTCTAATTCACCCCCAGTATTAGTTTTGGTGATATTCTCTCATTACATTGTTTATAGAATCTTAAGGCAAGGGATACTTTCTTCTTTGAAGTTTATATCTTTACTGAAAGCCAAAACAAACTGTGTACATTATTAAAGCACTAAATAACTCTTCACTGCTTTAAGAAAGTAATTATCATTAATTTGAAATTACTAATGTCCACGGAAAAGAACTTTCCTTTCAATGGAGAAGTGATAGGTTTCAAATAGTGTAGAATGCATTTATATTTTTCTTTGAGCTCTTATGTTAGAAATTCATATAATAGTAATAGTAATAATAATAATAATAATCAATAACACATGAACTATTCTAATCTTCAGGTTATATAAATATATTATATCATGTTCTTTTTGTGTGTGTGTGTGTGTGTCTGGAACTGAACTCAGGATCTTGTGCTTGCCAAGGAAGTGCTGTACCACTGAGCAGCTATATCTCTGGCCCCCATCATGCATTACTTATAATAACTATGAGGACAGATTTATTTAATTTGGCCAAAAACTGAAACACAGAAAAGCTGGATCAGCTGATCAACCAATAAAATGCAAACCTGTTAGTTGCATCTGGGTACATTTGAATTCAGAGTCTAAATTTATCTCTTAAATAAATAAAAAAAACTTTATTATGAGGATTTGTTTTAGCAAAATTTGGGAAGTTGTTCATTTTCTCTATTCCATTTCTGTTTTTCCTGTTTTCCTTTACTTTGTCATATTTTTAAATGAAACATTACATTAAATGAGAACATCAGTAGATGACAGTAAGTTTTACAATGCATTTTATGCTCATCACAATGCACCGCGTGGAGGATGCAGATAAGCAATGCCCTGCTATGCTGTGCTGTCACTACGGTCACCTTGCAGGCATGGCCCTGTGAGACCCTTGTGGGTTTACGTATGAATGACTGAATATAGTTTGACTTCTATTTGGGATAATTGCTTTTTCACATTTTATATTCATATAGGGTTTACAAGGTAGATCTCCAAATCCAGAAAGTTGTGCATCAATATATTTCTATGACTGAATCCAATTTCTACTTATAAAGCTATAATTTTTATTACTTTGATAGTTGATAACTGACATTAGTCAATCTGAGGACTTCTTTCCATTCATTCCTGAGTTTGGTTCCAGAAATGTAAAAGAGTCTATCAGGTCTAGGTATCAGATGTTATTTAGTTCTTGGACATATTATCAGTGATGTCATTCACTGTGGTATCTTCACTTCCACTGAGTCTTCTGAAACACAGAAAAGTTGGATAGAGTGACTAATGAATAAGGAGTAAACTTGTGATTTGTATCCAGGCATGTTTGGTGTCAAGCTGGAATTTATCTCTTAAGTAAATTAAGAAGTTTGTGAAGATTCGCTACGGCAAAATTTGGAAAGTTATTCATTTCATGCATCCTATTTCTACTTCAGTGTGAGATGCAGGAGGGTAGTGAATTGTTTCTTATATCTGTTTCCTTTTTGGGGGGTTGCTGCCCTTTGTTGACATCCAACACCCTGTGAGCAGATCTACAGATTTCCTTTGCTCTCCAATTTCTCTAAATTATCAAGAAATTTAGGCTGGGGTAGGCCGAGGTGGGCCGGGGATATAGCTCAGTGGCACAAGTGCCTGCCTGACAAGTGCAAGGTTCTGAGTTCATTTCCTGGCACATACACACAAAAAGACATTTAAAGGGGATTAACAAAGATGAATTGTTGTGGGAGTGTAGGGCTCACGCACACTCACGGCTGCAACTCTTTGTGTGCTGTCCCCCAAAGACAGAAGGGAGCCCTTTATTCTTTTCTTAATAGTTTGATCTTATTAAATGTTGCAGTCTGGTTTTACAAGGAAAACAACACAATAAAGGACACATAATTTATAAGATTATTTTATAGTAGCCACCCAAAGAGTCATATACAAAGAAAGTGTAGGAAATCTGTCCACACACTAAAGACCCAAACAATGCAGCTGAGGGTCTGGGTCCTCCCAAGGCAACTACGGGCTCCCAACAGCTCTCTTTTTTCCCTCCAGTCCTCCTTTTTATGTTGTTGGCAGCAGCCCTCAGGTGGCCTCCCACCCCCAGCGTCCTGCTGCTTCAGTTCAGCTACCACTTGAAAGATTGGCTTTTGCAACTAAAATATTTCAAGTATTCCCCCTTTTGCTATGTTGCACCACCTATAATCCACACTTCATAAACTTTGTAAAAAGAAGCATTAGGGATTGTGTTTACCTGAGCTACTGAAAAGTAAAATAAACAACCTAAGAAGAGAATTTGAGTCAGCTAGCCAATGATTGATGTAGCCTCTTCAATACTATGTCATGCTTTTTCTGTCAGTTATTTGAGTTATTCTGACTTGTGAATTATGCTTTTCACTTTGTAATGGCAAGATATTTTCTCCAACTATAGGCAAGGAAAAGGGATGGGACAAATAATAAAGGTAGGAGATTAAGCCAGAGGTAGGAGGTTTATTGTTGTTATGGTTTGTGTCTGCATGTCCCCCCAAATCCTCATGCAGTTATGGGGTGGCTTTTAGAGTTTATGACTGATCTATGATCCAATGCTGGGATTATGGATGTAAGAGCTATACCTGCCCTAGGGTGGATAGTTTGAATATAAGGGACAGAAAGAGGCAGCTGGTCGCCATGCCTGCTGCCATCCCTCCCTTCTTGTGCTTGTTGCTTTGCTGTGTTCCACCGCCATGAACTGTAGCCCTCTGCCATGTGCCACTGTGCCTCAGAACCAGCCAAGTAAAGATTCTTGAAACTTTCACAAACTGTAAGCTAAATAAACCTTTCCTTCCTTCATTTTGGGCATTGGGTATTGTCTCAGCAACAAGAAAAAAGTAACCAAGACAATTGTCTTTTGAAGAAGTTTCACGGCTGACTCACTGCTTCATGATTTCATCGATGACCCACCGGTCACTTCTCCAATGAAAGACTGAGGAGTTGCTTTTCATTTGCTTGTTTTTCCTCTGACTGGAATTCCCGCCGTTCCAAATATGGGGTTTATTAGTAAGGAGGAAGATAATATGTAGTAGTCAAAGTGCTTCTCCCATTGCATTTAATAGATAAAAAACTTGCACCGCAGAACACTTAAGTAGCTTTCTAGGCTCACGCATTCAGGAAATAGTAAGGTGGAGACTAGTTTCAATTAGATAAAGCGTTGATTCTCCCTTCTACATTAGTATAAATAGAGCTTAATTAGATGATTTTCTTCTTTCCTTTTCCTTTGCAGTTATCTGTATGGAAACCCAATTGCTCTGAAACCTAATTGCTGTAAAGTCATAATATTTGTTCAAGTTCAAAGTACTTTTATTAAAAATTAAAATTTTGTGCTTTGTGAGGTTTTATCCCCTGCTAATTCATCTATGATGTTAGATATACATTACGAAACCCCAAAAGGTGCTGCTTTTACTGTTTGAATTAAAAAGTGATTGCAGTAGTGAATAACTTCTCCCAAACCACACACTCAGAAAACAGTGGGCACTGGGCTCTGTCTTCCACCCTGCCTGTGATTATTATTATAATTCACTCTGGATTATACTACGTGATTTTTGAGACAATCATTTATCCTACAGCACTGTACCTAAATTTTGTAGTGGTAGTCTTTTCATTGTCAAAAATTACACATGTCCTATACAATAACAGTTATACTTTTAGTATATATTGATTGTTAACCTTTATAATAAAAGTAATTTCAACCTACTCTTCATTCTGCAATCTGATTTTAAAAAATTTCAAAATAGAATTTATAGTCATAGAAAATATTGATAAATATATTTAATGCTTTAAATTTTATAATTTATGCCAGAGATTGCCCTTTACATATATTATTTATTAATTCTGAAGAATTCATTTAAGAGAATTTAATATGTAAAGCCACATTCTAAGTAAAGTTGGATTTGGGATTCTAATCCACATCTATTCAGTTGTATTATCTTCATATGTTAGTATCTTCATATGCTCAAGAATGTGTGAGATACCATATGTTATGTTTTATAGCTAGATGTCCCCCCAAAGTCTGTGTGAGGTACCACATGTTATGGCTTATATGTAGGTGTGCCCCAAAGCATCATGGGTTCATAGGTGGAGCTTTGGGGAAGGTAATTGGATCATGGGACTAGGGTTACGGTAAGGGTTAGCTCACTGATGAGTTTATAGTGAAATGTGATGTTGGGAGATGAAGCTGGGTAGGAGGAGGAGTCACTGGAGGTTCGGTTTGGCAGGGTCTGTCTTCCTTTCTCCCCTCTTATCTCTCTCCCTTCTCACTCTTTCCATGCCATGAGCTCTTTCCCCTCCGTGATGCCCTTCTGTCATGCTGCCCTGCCTGGGAGCCAATTAAGGACTGAAACCTCTACAAACTGTGAGCCAAAATAACCCTTGTCTCCTTAGAGCTGTGTCAGGTATTTTGTCTTGGTCATGAGACAGTAACTAAGACACTATATTTACTGAATATACATAGCCATATATAAAGTGCTTGGCCCACAAATTTTAGAACTCTGTTGTATGCTGACAGCATCTCCAATCAATCAAAATTGGGTTTAAGGAGTTAGTGATGTAATGCTTTGGTATTATTAATATTTTATCTTCAGGAAATAAAGTGTAATTTCAGATAACAGATGCACTGTGTGTTTTTCTTGAAGTAATGCTTAACATAAACTCCTGGCATTTATGAATCAACATGACTGCTTATATATTAGACAGAACTTTCCTAACAGTCTTTTTAAAGTCCTAAATGAAAGACAGTGTATTTTAATGTTATCAGTTTTCCCTTATAAAGAAATGCCTTAGAAAGAGTAAATAAGATTCAAAACATACAATAGATTTTTGTGAAAGGGAAGGAAACTGCTGAAAAGGAAAGAACAACTAGGATGGGGGAAAGGAGAAAAGAAGGAAGGGAAAAGAAAGAGATATGTAGCTAAGATAATTGTACTACTAATTTCTATTAGTTCAAAAAGAATGATTTATGCCTATACTGTTTGATTTAATTTTTCATGCCTATGTCTTATAATCTGAACAACTATTTTGAAGATAACAATACACAATATAGTAATCATTATTAATATCCTATTATCATGTTTTGAAATTCTGTATCATTTTTATTATTTTTTCTCTTTCAAATGAAAAAATAAAGAAATGCTTCAGAAAAATTCATCAGAAAATTAGACTACATAGAATTCCCAAGAACTTATCCACAAAGGGCACCTAATTTAGCAGCTGAATGAGTCAAAGGACATATTGTGACTTTCATTGTTAAGTAAGTTTAAAGCTCTGTCCACAAAAATATGGATGAGTTTAAAGACACACAGGAAAATCAATGTCACTATTTTATCTTTCACCTCATTTACTGGAATAGCAGCTCCACGGCTTAAATTTGTTGATGGTACAGTTCAAGGAAAATGTGTCTGAAGAGTATGGTAGTTTCCTCAAATATTTTTCTGTTTTCTAAACCTACGGAAGAAATGACTTACAATAGCTCCCTTGGATGACCTCGTATGTCAATAATTTATAAGAAAAGCCATATTAATTTACCTGACAAGGTTAAAAACAATATAGTAAGACCATATGAGTGATATCATTGTCAGCAAGATAATACAAACAATATCAGTTAACAAGGGCATTGTTATGTACATTACACTTGAACCTCTGTACACTTAAATTTGAGTTGTTCAGCAACGAAGCATTCTAGCCAGAGAGATCTCTGGAGTGAACAGATGATCACAAGCAGAAGCCCGAAATAAGCCAAGTAAATTATACATGGAGACACATCTGCTTGGTCACTGGCGTGATATCAATACAAATTCGCTCCCTGATTGACCATGTTGCCTGGGTGTACAGCCAAGACGACTAAATAAATGATGCGCCAATTGATGTGAATGATATGTAGATGGGAATTCTGTAATCATAAAGTTACATCTAACTCTAAATATTGAAAACTTGAACTAAACATGACCTTAGCTGAGGAGGGAAGCTAAGATAACACATGCACTGTGTATTTTCCCTTCAAGGAGGGAAGCTAGTAAAACTCTATATTTTCTGACTTAACTCAGTTTGCAGGCATATTTTCTCTTGAAACATATATGTTATTAGGGAAAAATAACTAATATATATATGTGTATATATATATATATATATATATATATAGTGTTCAAAGCATTTGTCACTCTTTTTCTTTAGTTTCACAGTAGTTGAAATGTAGAGTGTTTTAAAAATGTTCACTTCCTGTGTTGTAGCAATATTGTCTCCTACTCAGGCTTTGAAAAAAGCATCTATAGGTCATACAAAACACAATCTGTTAAAAATAACCAGTGAACTCAAGTTGGAAGCAGCAGCCCATTTCAACTGGACTTCTTTGTAATGGGCGGTGGCTTCTCCAGGGAGAGCTCCTCGGAAGCTGAAGAGTAGCCACTGTGGATTAAAATCGCACCCTTGTGCACCCTCCCCAGCATGTGACATGTGTGCTTTTCTCATTTTCTAACCCTCCTTTAGGCCATATCTTCTTTAAAGACAGAAAAAATCTGTATTGCAAATCATTCTTAAGGGAAATGATGTGACAATTGCCCCATTTTCTAGAGACTTAAACTGATTATTTTTTGTCCCATATTGAGTTGCCATACATTAATTTTTGTTATTAGCTTGATTTCTTTTTAGTTGTTATTATTAATAAAATGCTGTGATACTTCAGTTGTTCTGAGACTTGCTTTTGGAAGTTAGCCATCTTCTAGATAAGTAGGTGTAAAAATATTTTGTCCCATAATATAGCATGCATATTTCAACTAATTCTAAAGGAAATTACTGTCATGGTCATAAATATATAATAAATATATTGGCATTGCTGCTTATAGAATTGAAGAAAAGAATAACTTTTTGTGTTCGAGGACAATAAATAGACTTATATTCAAAATGATGTATTTGAATTCATGAATCTTAATGACCTAAGAATTTGACTATTTTTATATTTCATTGGCTATCATTTAGGAATGATTTTGTCCCCTTTCTGAAGGAACGTTGAGCAATATCTGTAGGAGTTCTGACAGAGGTATTTGGGAGGGTGCTACTGGCAGATGGTAGAGGTCAGGAATGCTGTTAACCACCCACCCTACAAAACACAGGCCACCCTTCCCTCTCTGCCTCTCAGAGAATGATCGAGATCAAAACATCAACAGCGCTGAAGTTCAGAAACCTTGCCTATCTGCCTTGCTTTGGGTGCTGCAATAATATATAATTACTATGTTTAATACTTAGAAGGTTTTACTTTTGAGGCTTAGGATAGGGATTATACTCCAGATATGGCTGTTAAGTTCAGAAACATTATTCAAATGTCCTTTTGATTATAATTGTCTTGATTGTTTGGGGTCAATACTTCTAAGAAACAAACTCAGATTGCGAGAGGTAGGTGTAAACAAAGGGATCAATTAAAGCCAGCTTCTCTTACTGGGTAAGGGGATAATAGTTTTGAACAGCTTATCTGATTTACTTGTATTCATAGATTTAGTAGCAGGGCTGAAGTTCTTCCTTAGTCATTTGTCCTTCTGACTGAACTGAGAGGAATTTGACCCATAAGTTGTAATAGGAAATTATTTAATAGTAAATTCTGTTAAGACAAATATGACACTAAATAGTTAGCTTGAAAAAGGAAGATCAAATTGCTTCCAGAATGTTTAAAGTATTTCTAACAGGAATATATGTTCATTTACAGCAAAGATGGCCTTTGAATAAGTCTGGAATTCAGAAATACCAGTAAATATTTTCTCCCTCAAAGAATCTGAACCTCAGCTGTTAAACATCACAAGTTGAAATGCTGCTTCTGTTTTAGAAAAAGTAATAATGGAAACTCAGACATTCTTGCTCTTTTTATACCAACTTCTAATTATTTAGGATTTGATTATCTTCTGTGTGAAATGTGACAGTCCTTACTCTCCTGATATATTGTTTTTTCTCATTTTGTTATGCATTAGCACCTGCCCCTGAGAGAAAGGGCAGGGGAAGGAGATGTATCTCTGGACAATTTTTTCACTTGTTACTAGTGATCAGGAAGGGAAAAGAGCAAAGGCGAGGATGAGGCTTTATCGTCCCCCATCGCTTGATGGCTCATGGAAGGAGATAAAGAGGGGATGATGCTGCACAGATCTTTCATTTAGGGAAACATGAGGGTGAGTGTCACATAAAAGGACCCATTATCTCTCCAACTTATTTGCTATAAATAAAACAATTTATTGTGTGTTACAGGTTGCAATTAATTTCTGCTCTTATTCATTAATATTATTGCCACATGTCTTTAGAAGGTAGGCAGATAATTATTCATATTTTCTTTCATACAGATAAAGTTTGAAGTTCAGAGAGGTTATTTTCTTTTGTTTTAAGGTCATATGCCTAGAAGGTCATCAAATTAAGAATATTAAGGTGTTGTAACTTTTCATCTGAATGAAGATTCTATTGTTTCATCATTCAATTGATTTAAAAAAGCACTGCAAGTGAAAATGGGTTGATTGATTTTGGAACAAATTTTTATAATTACTGCAGTTGCTATGATAAAAATTTTCCTGTGTACATGATTTAATGCATCCTTAAAAATCAATAGAAACTTCTGGAAAATTCAGAAGGTTTGTTTTGACTTGTTAATGCCTATGTTTAATTTTTATTTTGAAGTGGATTTGTGGTAAAGATTGCAATATGAAACCCTCTGTGGATATTTAAATCACTTTCCATCGGATGTTTTTCTTCAGATTGTAAGGTCGTGGAGAACAGAATTCCTCATACAATGTTGTGTCCTTTGGAGTATTTGGCACGCAGTACATTTGCAGTGCATATCAGGAAAAATAAATTAAAAAACAAGTAAGAGGATTTTGTGGGCATCTCAGTAAAATAAAAAATAACACTGAGTAACCTCTGCAGGGTAGAGTTCTGAGTGAGGAAACATCACTCTCTTGAACTATCTTTAGGAGTTGGTCTATAATTGTACTGTGGTAATCACTAATGTGAAATTAACTCCAGATTTAAATTTTGTCTTCAAGTAAGGGTCTGACAACTTCTTTTTGGGATAAAGCTGAGAGTAAATTTAGAAATCAGTTCCTGATTAAACAGATCAATGAACAGTAGTTAGTCACTAAGACAGTGAAAATAAAACGTAGTATGTCTGTTTTAGGCGATCACTTTTTCCTGGACCATCTTTCCCTATAGAAACCTATGTAAATATGCTTTATTACATTTTAAAATAAAAATGTAGTTTCCTTCATTAAAAATCATCAATGAATTTATAACATAGACTCATGGTGATGAAGGAAAATATCATAGTCACCTTGAGGCTATGATGAACTTGTCTTGACTGTAGTTCACTCAAGGCAGTGTAAAGGTAACCCTAAAGAATTCTACAGCTGGTGTTTCAGGGGAGAGATCCGGGCAGCAGCAGGAGACTAGTCTCAGATTTAGGGTGATCCTGAGCTAAAATCAAGCCCATTAAAGTAAAAGGGATGGCATATAGTTAGCAATTCTCTCTTACTACCGGGAGAAAATTATGTTTATTTTTTATAAAAATAAGACTTCTATTCCCCACAATAATTTTTCAAGAAGAATAATGGTTCTAAAATGTTCACAATTTCACTAATGTGAATAAGTCTGTTACACTGAACTGCAAAAAATGCACTAAGTAGTGAACAAACTGAAGGTTTTATTATTATTGTCATCATGTCTGTGTCCTGATTTTTTATTAAATAGCCAGGTCATAACGGAACTTTCTTCTTCTTGCTAGTTGGAAGACAGACAGTTACTCTTAGAATCTTTCTAGTAGTTATTATATATCTGTTACTAGAGCTGTAGGGCAAAAATCCTGGTTCCAGCGATCTCAAAAAGCCAGGGTTGGTGACTTCTTTCTCAAGACCAATGAGGGAAACAGGCAGTAGTGAAGGGGTTTTATCAATATGGCCATGCTTGGAAGACGAGATAAAGACATTTAATACCTGTCTTTGAGGGGCTGGTAGAAACTTTGCGGTTTTGTAGAAAAGGCGACCAAGGTGAGAGTTGTGTGTTTGCATTGCTATGGGTTTGCACAGCTAGTAGGGTAGGTATTCCTGGGCCAGCCGTGGTCTGGTTGATTGTTATCTCAGGATGGGTTCTGCCAGGTTCTGGGTCACCTGTCATAGCTTGAGCAGGCAAATCAGTTCCGGTCATGAGTTGCTCTCTGCATTGGGAGGATGTGGCTTCAGTTCCTGTCATATATAGTTGTTCTCATGGAGGGGGACCTCATCATGGGGTGGTCTTCCACACATTTTTCTGGGATCCTAGGACAAGACTGGAGACTTCCAGGCATGACTCCAGGGGATCTGACAGTGAATGTTGTGAAAACTGGTAATTAGCTGCCTTTGAAAATTCTGGAGACTAATTAGTCTTGTGTTGGTACCCGTAGGCTTCCAGGGAGAAGACACAGGCGGATACATTTAGGAAGAAGCCTTGTGTGGCTGGGTTTGATGTCTTTAGTGAGGAACATGCTATGAACATGCCTGTATATGCAGAGCTGGGCAGGCATGTGATCTGAAGGTCTAATGTAGCAATGAAGAAAGATATAAAATGAGGGCAGAGATGCCAACCTTTTCCCCCGATATTTAGCTATCTGTCTGGCATCTGCAGGCCCAGGCCTTCAGGCCCTGTTACATTCTTTTAGGGTAAGAGCAGGTGTTAGTTTACTTGTCTTTGTGTTTCTTACGTCCCTTCACAAGTATCGGACCTTGTGCTTATCCAGTGCGTGAGTAAAGGGAAGCCTGAGTGCAGAGCACACAAGACAGGGCCACGGAAATGGTTAAAGAATATTAGAAAAATGTTTGAATAGGATAAGTTTTGCACTTTCAGAATCCTGGAAGATTTGAGTTTGGAGATTGGCCCAAACTTACCACTCTATTCATGAAGATTAGAATCTTAGAGTATTGGATCTAACTTAAGAGAGCGGATAAGTGGAGAAAATATTTCAACACTGATCTCTTTATTCCCAGCGAACTACTCTTTTCATTTAGTCAAATCTCACTGAAATGTTTAGATTATTTTAGATACAGTGTCATAATTATCTTATTGTTGAGGCAGGGAAAACTGAAATCCTTGTACATGAGGTATCAGAACATAGACGAGTCATTCTCAAATTCAAGATTCATCAAAAGACTAGAAAGGATCCTTTCTAGGGAGTCTGCTTCATAAGGCTGGGGTGGCACCCACACACCTGTGTTTCTCACAAGCTTCGGTGCGCACTGCGTCTGGATGGCCTGGCGAGGAGAGGCGTTACCTTCCAGTGGGAGACAGAAGGAAACTGGTTGTGTAGCAGTTCTTACTTCTCTCTTTAGTTCCATGTGCCCCAGTGGAGGTGGAGTGACCTGTCTAATGGGTGAAGGTGGGGAGACTGGATCAGCACAAGCGTTCAGAAAGGGGGACACTATTTTGGGTGGGCTTATTTTTCACTCATGTACTTTTAAAATTTGTTTTGAATGGGTTGTTGTGAAATATTAATCTGTAAAAGACAATATAAATCCATAAATATTATTTACATTACAGATATAGGAAAAAGATGTACAATACTCCAGTTTTTAGGTTATTAGTACCTGTGTGTAGGATATAATGTTGACATTCTCTGTGGGAAGTTGCCACATGTACATAACACATCATAATATCTTCTCCTTTCCCTCCACCCCCAATCTACCCATCTCTTGATCCCCTTGGTTTTTTTTGTTTTTGTTTTGTACATGTTTGCAGTACATAATACTCCAACTTTGACTTCTGGGAAATAATGTAAAATATAAAAACATTTTCCAGAGGCAAGAACTATTGTAAATTTGGTCTGAAATTTTCCCAATTTTTATTATGCATTTAAGTGAATATTTAAAAAATGTATACAATGATAGTAACTTATTATTTTGTTGCTGGATTTTTATTTTATTTTATGTAATATACACTATATTAATATATAATATAAAATAATACATTTAAATGTTTGGCAAGTTATGAAACACAAAAGTAAAACATTTATTACAAAATGTACATCTGAAGAGTTACAATAGTACCACATTAGAATTATTATTAGTACCACTGAAGCTATTTCTAAATACAAAGTCTTCTTCCTGCTCAGCATCTATCTTGAGTTTTGTATTATTTATTACTCTGCATTTGAAAATTAATTTACCACATATTTAAATTTTACTAAACAATATGTTGTTTTGTTTTTATGAGATCTGAGATTTCTAAAAGTGATACTCTAAGATTTCTGAAAACTTGCTGTTAATACTCAACATTCTGTTTCTGAGTCACCCTAATGGTGCATTTAACTCTTTTTTACTCATTACAGGTGCACATACATACATACCATCTGACTGGGTGGAGAGAGAGATATGTAATATATTTGTGAATTCTCCAATTAAACAGTATTTAGATTTTTAATAGTTTTTGTTAATGCTGAATGATTTGCCATCATATATGTCTCTGCCTCACATGTGTCTGATTTATTTAGAGTAAATATTGAGAGTGGAGTGTATGAGTTATGGGCATCTACGTATTTAATAACTAAATAATGCTGAATTATCTTTTAAGGCAAGGGTACTGATTCAGAGTCCTATCGCCAATGGATATCAGTGCTATATCACCCGTGGAACAGAAGGTGACTTGTCCTTCCAAAAAAATTATTAACCACCCTACTTTTAGGGAAGATATTGTCAGCTTGGAAAAGAAAGAACAGAAGTGAGGTCTTAGAAGGGTTATGTGCTCAGCTTGTCTTGAGGTAGCCAGAGGAAGGGCAGTGGAGTCAGGGAGAGAAATAAATGACAAAATTTAATTTAAAACCATGAGCATCTAGTTGTAAAAAGTGTGCCTTAATCACCTTTCTCATCCTGAGACAAAATACCAGACACCTACAACTTAGAGGAGGAGTGGCTCATTTTGGCTTATGTTTTCAGTCTGTAGTCAGCTGGATGCAAGGCAGACCATGGTGGAAGGGCATGGTACATGGGCATGTGTCTCCGTTATTTTTCTCTCATTGCTGTGACAAAGTACCTGAGACCTAGAATTAAGGAAGGAAAAGTTTATTTAGCTTGCAGTTTGTGGAGATTTCAGTCCGTAGCCAGATGACTCGAAGGCAGGGTGGCACATGGCAGAGGGCAACAGGTCATGGTGGCAGAAAACAGCAAACGCAGCAAGAGCAAAAACAGGGAAGCAGCAGCAGAGAGCAAGCCTACTTCTCTCCCTTATATGGTATGCAAGCTAGCCACCCCGGGGTGGGTATAGCACTCACACCCATAATCCCAGCATTGGACCAAGAATCACCGAAAAACTCTAGAACCCTGCCTCATGACTGCATGAGCTTTGGGTGGGGTATTCAGACACAAACCATAACAGCATAGTCAAAGTATGTGGCAGAGAGGCATGGCGGAAGGGCATGGTGGAGGACAGTGGCTCATCCTATGGCAGCCGGGAAGCAAAGAGGGAGGGGAGGACTTGAGGAGGGAGATACACACAGGTCACATACCCAGTGACCAACCTCCGATCTGCCTCACCTCCTATTACTTTCCAAATCCCCCACCTCTGAATGCACATGGCTTTTGGGAGACATTGTAGTTCTGAAGCTCAATGTGCTGGAACTCCGTGGAAGTTGAACACAATCATTTATGGTTACTTTCAACAAGCAAAGTGAGAATTTTGAAAAGTCAGATCTTTACAGGGGTTTAGACTTCATCATCATCATACCCTGAGATCCTGACATGTGTCTTGGCCCAAGGATACCAGGATATCCTTGTCCTGGATGACACACTAGTTTCCAGAATGAATATCAATGAATGTCAATGTGATTTTGCCTTGCCCTTTAATTTTATATCGCTAACCTACTTTATGCATTTTGAATAACTTAAAAATATAGAAAAAGAAAGTAAAAGAAAATGATTGCAATGACGTATTACAATTTTAATGACTCAGAAAACTTCACCATTATTCTCTTTATCAAATCTCAAATGAAGATTATTGAATATTCTGTTTCTAGTGAGTAACATTCATGTTATAGTTTCTGTCTGCATGCCCCCAAATCCTCATGCAGTCATGGGGTGGGTTTCTAGATGTTTGACGGATCCATGGTCCAATGGACTGTGGGTATGAGTGCCACACCTCCCCCTCAGGTGGGTAGTTTGCATACAATGGAAAGGAGGGAACGAGCTTTGCTCTCTGCCGCTCCTCCACTTTCTCTTGCTGCATTTGCTGTCTTCTACCGCCATGAACGTTTGCCCTCTGCCATGCGCCGCTCTGCCTCGGAGCCAGCCAAGCATGGACTGAAACCCTCACAAACTGTGAGCTAAATACACCTTTCCTTCCTTCATTTTAGGTGTTGGGTATTTTGTCTCAACAATGAGAGAAAAGTTACTAAGATAATTCAGAAAAATCAATTTTCTCCTTCTCCCCAAGTAGCCTAATGTTGTGTCTAGTGTTGTTTCTGCTTCACTTGCTCCAGCCTGGTATTATGCCTTTCTTCTCCAGATTTATTTGTTTTATGTGCATATATTGTGACTGCAAAAAGATGTGGTGCTAGCTCTTCATCTGACATTAGTTATAAAGCTAGCCAGTGTATTATGGATGACTCTACATCACATTTTACCACCTTATTACTCTTTACTTCCTTACCCCATGTTTGGCTTGGTAATTATGTTTAAAGCCAGTCATACCATATCAGATGTTCTATTTTTTTTATTTTAAAAGTAAAAGAACAAAAACATTAGCAAACACACACAGTAGCACAAGGACAGTACAAAAACTGAACAACAGATAAGGTGGCAGGGCATCAACAATGGCTGCTGCACTACACATTGATAACTTCAAAATGTATGCCCAGGAAAATACAAATAGACATATAAGACTGACCAAACAACGAATCATTGATTGTTCCTTACATCAAAACGACACGAGACAATAACACAATCATGTTAGCCAACCTGCACATACATACACACTTACAAAGGTATCCCCTTTCTCCCTTCCTCCCTCCCTTCATCCTGATTACTTCCTACTTTTGAGCAGTCTCCCTCCACACCCCCCAATCTATATTCCCACCTCCAGTTTCCCACAACAATGATACAATATGCTCCTTGCACATGCACATCTGATTTGCCTCACTTATGAGTATGGTCTCTAACCTTGACTATTTGCCTATAAAAGCCTCCAATCCATCCCTTTTATAGCTGAATAATATTCCATTGTGTAAAAATGCCACAGTTTTTTAATCCAGTCCTCTGTGGATGCGCATCTGGGTTGCTTCCATGATTTATATTACAAATTGTGCTGCTATAAACATGGGTGCACATATACCATGGTGATATGATGTTTTCAGATCTTCTGGGAAAATACCCAGAAGGGAAATAGCTGGGTTGAATGGGACCTCTAGACCTAGTTCGCTGAGGAATCTCCAAACTGATCTCCATAGTGGTTTCACCAGTCTGCATTCCCACCAGCAGTGCAGAAGATTTCCTATTTGTCCACAGCCTCGCCAGCATTTGGTATTGGATGATTTCTTGATGCTGGCCAATCTTACTGGGGTGAGATGAAATCTCAATGTTTTTATTTGCATTTCTCGAATGAGTAAAGATGTAGAACATTTTCTCATATATTTATTTGCCCTTTGTATTTCTTTATCTGAGAAGTGTGTATCTCAGATGCCCATTTCTGGATTGGGTCTTTGAATTTGGACAGGTTCATGTTTTTTAACTCTTTGTATGTTCTAGATAGAAGGCCTTTGTCTGAGGGACAGCCAGTTAGGATTTTTTCCCAATCTGTGGGTTTTCTTTTTACTCTGCTGGTGATTTCTTTAGATGTACAAAAACTTTTCAGTAAGATGAGGTCCCAGTTGTTGATTCTTTGAAGTGTTTCCCTTGCAGTTTGATTTTTGTTCATGAACTCTTTGCCTACTCCTATGTCTTCAAGATTTTTACTTACTTTCTCTTCCAATAGGTTTAGTGTTTCTGTTTTAATATTGAGATCTGTGATTTGACTTGAGTTTGGTGCATGGTGATAGACTTGGGTCTATTTTCAGTCTTCGGCAAGTGGCAAGCCAATTTCTCCAGCACCACTTATTGAAGAGGCTGTCTTTCTTCCAGTGAGCTTGTTTGACCCCTTTGTCAAAGATTAGGTGGCTGAGTGTGTTTGTGGTTGTTACTGTATCTCCCAGTCTGTTCCATTGATCCTCAGGTCTGTTTTTGAGCCAGTACCAGGTTGATTTTATTACCGTAGCTTTGTAGTATAATTTCAGGTCAGGGATTGTGATTCCACCTGATTTGTCCTTGTGGCCCAGAATTGCTTTTGCTATTCTGGGTCTCTTCTGGTTCCAGATGAATTTAAGGCATGTTTTCTCTAAATCTGTGAGGTATGCTGATGGTAGTTTAATGGGAATTGCATTGAATCTGTACAACAGTTTTGGTAGTATGGCCATTTTCACAATGTTGGTTCTTCCTAACCATGAGCAGGGAATATTTTCCATTTATTGAAATCCTCTTTGATCTCTTTTTTCAGAGTACTGTAGTTTTCATTGGATAGATCTTTTACTTCTTTTGTTAGATTGATTCCTAAATATTTCAATTTCTTGGATGCTATTGTAAAAGGTATGGTTTCCTCAATTTCTCTCTCAGTGTGTTTGTTGTTTGTGTATAGGAATGCTATTGATTTTTGGGTATTGACTTTGTATCCAGCTACTCTGCTGAATTTGTCATTTAATTGAAGGATTCTTCTTGTGGAGTTTTTGGGGTCTGCCATGTAAAGAATCATGTCATCTGCAAATAGTGATAGTTTTACTTCTTCCTTTCCTATCCTTATTCCTTTTATTTCTCTCTCTTGTCTAATTGCTCTGGCTAATACTTCCAGAACTATGTTGAATAGGAGTGATGACAGTGGCCATCTTTGTCTTGTTCCTGAGTTTAAAGTGAAGGCTTTCAGTTTTTGCCCATTTAGTATGATGTTGGCTATTGGTTTTTCATAGATGGCTTTGATCAGATTGAGGTAAAGGCTATCTCTCCCTATTTTTTTCTGGGGTTTTTAACATGAATGCATGTTGGACTTTATCAAAAGATTTTCCCACATCTATTGAGATGATCATGTGATTTTTGTCTTTGAGTCTATTGATATGATGTATGACATTAATTGATTTTTGAATATTGAACCATCCCTGCATTCCTGGAATAAATGCAACCTGGTCATGGTGTATAATTTTCCTTATGATTTGCTGCATTCTATTTGCTAGTATTTCATTGAGTATCTTTGCATCTATGTTCATTAGGGAGATTAGCCTATAGTTCTCTTTCTTAGTTGGTTCCTTCTCTGGTTTTGGTATCAGTGTGATACTTGCCTCCAGAAATGAGTTAGGGAGAATTGCTTTCTTTTCAATTTCATTGAAGGGTTTGAGGAGTGTTGGCATTAAATCTTCGCTGAATGTTTTATAAAATTCTGCTGTGAATCCATCAGGGCCTGTGATTTTCTTCATTGGTAAGTTTTTAATGACATTTTGAATCTCATTAATGGATATTGGGTTGTTCAGGATTTTTGTATCTTCCTGATTCAATTTTGGTAGTTCGTACATTTCTAGGAATCTGTCCATTTCTTCTGAGTTTTCTATCCTATGGGAGTAAATATTTTCAAAGTAGGTATTAATGATCTTTTGAATTTCTGTGTGATTTGTAGTGATTTCATCCTTTTCATCCCTTAGTGCATGAATTTGAGTTCTTTCCTTTCTTTTTTTAATAAGGTTGGCTAGGGGTTTATCAATTTTATTTATTCTTTCAAAGAACCAACTCTTTGATTCATTTATTTTTTGTAGTGTTTTCTTCATCTCATTTGCATTAGTTTCTGCCCTGAGTTTTATAATCTCCTCCCTTCTTTGGGCTTTTGGTTTGACTTGTTCTTCTTTTTTCTATAAGTTTGAAGTGTAGCATTAGGCTATTTATTTGCTCTCTTTCTGTTTTCTTTATATGTGTATTCATCACTATAAATTTCCTTCTGAGGACTGCTTTCATTGCATCCCACAGATTCCGGTAGGTTGTATTTGCATTTTCATTTGTTTGTAGGTATTTTTAAAATTCTTCTTTAATTTCTTTTGTGACCTGTTGGTTATTTAGGAGGTTGTTGTCTAATTTCCAAGTGTTTATGGGGTCTTTGGAGGTCCCTTTGTCATTAATTTCCAATCTCATTGCACTGTGGTTAGATAATATGTATGGGATAATATCAATTCTTTTGCATTTAGGTAGGTATGCTCTATGGGCTAGAATGTGGTCTATTTTAGAGAAAGACCCATGTGCAGCTGAGAAAAATGTGTATTCTGATGTTGTTGGGTGGAACACTCTGTATACATCTACTAAGTCCATTTGTTCTCACCTTTGATTCAGTCTGTTATTTCTTTGCAGAGTTTTTGTCCAGTTGACCTGTCTTTTTGCACCAAAGGGGTGTTTAAGTCCCCTATTATAAAAGCGTTATTTATTATTTGGTTCTTCATGTCTGTTAGGAGTTGACTTATAAAGTTTGGTGCTCCAGTATTTGGTGCATATATGTTTAGCATTGTTATCTCTTCCTCTTGAGCTTTCCCCTAACTAGTATGTAGTGGCCTTCATCTCTTTTAATTGTTTTTGGATTGAAGTTTACATTGTCTCCAAACATAATAGCTACACCTGCTTTTTTCTGGGAACCTGTTGCATGGAGAATTGTTTTCAATCCTTTGACTTTCAGTCTGTGGATTTCTTTTTGAATACAATGTGTTTCCTGTATACAGGATTGGATTTTGTTGGATTTTGGATTTTGTTTCTTAATTCACTCTGCCAGTCTGTTTCTTTTGACTGGTGAATTGAGGCCATTTACACTGATGGTTATAACTGGTACACGTTGGCTTATTCTTGTCATGCTGTTTACTTGTTGTTGCTTTCCTATTTTTGCTATCTGTTTCCTTGCTTGTTTTGCTTAAAGCTTCCTTTCTATTGTTGTTCTTGAGATTGTGGTCTCTTTCTCTGTCAAGAATTTCTTTTAGTACTTTTTGTAATGTTGGTTTGGCACTCATGAAGTTCTGCAGTTGTTCTTTGTCATTGAAGTATTTTATTTCTCCATTGAATTTGAAGGATAGTTTTGCAGGATACATCAGTCTGGGTTGGAAGCTGTTTTGTTTCAGAATCTGTAATACCTTGCTCCAATCTCTTCTTTATTACATGGTTTCTGTTGAGAAGTCTGCTGTGATTGTGATGGGCTTTACTTTGTAGGTGATCTGTTTCTTTTCTCTAGCTGCTTCTAACATTGTGTTCCTTTGCTAGATGTCTGGGATCTTGACTATTATACTTCTGGGTGTAGCTTTATTTGGGTTATGGCTTGTTGGGGTTCTATATACTTTGTTTAACTGCACTTCAGTATCTCTTACCATGTTTGGGAAATTTTCTGCTATTATTTCTGCAAATATTCTTTTTTTATCATTTGTGTTGCCTCCTGCTGTTTCATTGATTCCTACTATTCAGATATTATTTCTTTTTGTCTCATCTTGGAGCTGTCGGATTAATTTTTCCTGGATCTTTGATGACTTTAAGAGATCCTTCCTTTCATGGTCGCTAGCTGCCATGCTGTCTTCAAGATCTGAAATTCTATCTTCAGCTTCATTGAAACGGTTTTGCAAGCTTTCAATGGAAATTTTCAATTCCTGGCATCTCTTTGAGTCTATTTTATGCATTCTAATTCATTCCTAAATTGTTCATGTAACATTTCCATTTGTTTCCTATGTTCTTCTATTGTTTTATCTGTTTCTTCTCTATATGTGTGGAGCATTTCTTCCATTATTATTTTCACTTCATTTTTCTCTGAGAGATTATTTCTGCTTTAATCTCTTCTATGGCCTGATGGAGTTGTTTCTTTACTTCAGATGTGATTGTTTCAGAAATTGCAGGTATGTGGCTTCCTATTTCTCCTATATCATTGTTTCCTGGACTTGTTCTGGGTGGAATTGAGTTCTGTGGCTGTGTTTTGCTCCTCTGTCTTATCATTTTGGATGTCAGATAAAAAGTGTTGAGCTACACACTACCCAGACAGTTCACAGATGACTCTAGCAACCCTAGTTTACCTGGATATCAAAGATCCCCAGATGTTAGCTGATTGTGAAGCACTGGGCCCAGGAATCCCACACGATTACTGAGGTGCCAGGCTCAGAGCCTACCTGGGATGGTGGAGGAAAGTTGTCTTGCTGGCCAGAGCACCCGTGTGGGTCTTACCCATCAAAGGTCCGCTGTGAAGCCTGCTCTACTGTCCCTGTGAAGCGGGGCTCTGGCTCTGCGGCAAACTTCAGGAAAGTCTCACAGGCGCTAGCACTTTGGTAGAGTTTATTCACCTGGCTAGAATCTCTCAGGAAAAGCTGCTCCCGTAGCTCTGCCGAGCTGCTCTGGTGCTCTGTGGGAAAGTGGTTGGGTGCAGGTGCTGTAATGGCACCCAGGGCCGGGCAGAACATGGTGTACCTTGGAAATACTGCTCCCTTAGCTCCACTGAGCTGGTCTGGCGCTCTGTGGAAAAGTGGCATGGGTGCAGGCGCTATAATGGCGCCCAGAGCTGGGCAGAGCACGGAGTACCTCGTAAGTGCTGCTCCCTTTCCTCTGCCGAGCTGGTCTGGTGCTCTGCAGGAAAGTGGCGCTCAAATGCTCTATTATTGAAGTACTGGAAAGCATAAATAGTCCATCATCTTGATATAAAATATCAGAGAAAATGGTCTGTCTTGGCTTCAGCAAAACTGTAAAAAGTCACTGAAGTCTTGTTTCAAAATAGGCAATGCACCCGTAACATAAGTAAGCCTGATTTCCAGTTACAGTCACGAATAGCAATGTTTAGTGTTCTGCAATCCTGCAGAACAACAGCAATGCTGGAAGCAGCATAGGTTTATTTTTACACATCTTATTTTTCCGTGATGGAGCTAACAAAGAAATTCATTGTAACTAGGGATAATGGGATGTAAAGCGAGAAAATAGACACTTTTCTTCTTAAACATATAATTACATTTTCAAGATCTTATAACATATGCTTCTTGGATTGCATTTTAATCATCATTTTCAAAAGAATTATATCAAATTCAGCAAGAATTTATCAGAAAATGTCATTATAATAGGAGAGTCATAGTCATTTGGGGCAAACTGAGGGAGAATTAAGACTTGATCTTTATTTTGTTCTCTTAATGAGCTAATGACACATCAATTTAAAGGGAGGGAAAGTGGTCCTAAGATTTGTTAAACAGTGAATCCATAAGAATTCTGCTGCAAAGCCAGGTGTGGTGGTGCATGCCTGTAATCCCAGCACTCAGGGGGCTGAGGCAGGAAGATCACGAGTTTGAGGCCAGCCTGGGTTACAAAGTGAGCTCATGGCCAGCCTGAACTGCATAGTGAGAACCTGTCTCAAAAAAAAAAAAAAAAAAAAAAAAGAAGCAAAGAATTCTGCTGCATGGTATTAAAACAATGAGATAAATATAAAATTGTGTAAAATGTATATAAACATGGCTATCCCCCAGATTATTAGAAAGGCAAAAGAAGCCTGAGGAATCCAAACTGACTTAAAGGATGAAAGGGTACATGAGAAGAACACTGCGGGAGACCTAGGGAGCTGATACTCAGAGGTGAGATAGTCAGGGTGAAGGAGGGTGCACAACGCTGGGGTAAAAAGTCACGGTACTGTCTGTGAAACACGAGTTACAGGTTACTCTAGAGCATGGGGTCATGCTGGAGACCATGTGGAGACACAGGAAGAAATACGAAGGCGCAGGATACAGGAGAAAACTCTCAGTTCCAGGCTGTGAAATTTGAGTATAATCCAGTCAGACAAAGCTAAGAGCAGCCCGTGGGTAATATATACAGGACTGTTGAGAGTTTTTGATCCATACACAAAAACATCATGAAGAACATTTGCTTCTAACCCTCTGTTCATCTTTTCTAGTTAGAAATGGGCCCATTTAGATAATTTTCAGCTCTAGAGCAGTTTGCTGTGCTCATTCTTGGATTTGAGGGAGCTTCCTTATTTGGCCTGATACGACTTTTATTTTTTTTTTCTGATACAACTTTTAAAAAAAATTACAATCATTTTATTGGTACACTTTAGGTACACATAATGATCACACTCATCATAGAGAATTCATACTGTGTTCATAATATAACTTGTTTCTTTTCTTTCCTGTTCCTTTCATGCCTTCCACTTCCCCATTCACAAAAGCTTTGTTTTCGCTCTTCTTTTCTCAGTTTTTTACTTTTCTGTTTTTTCCTTTTTTCCCTTCACCAACACTTTACGCCCTCCCCATGGTTTTTTATACAATGGAGTGCTACTCAGCTACAAACAAGGATAAGCTTGAGACTCTTCTAGGTAAATGGATTCATCCTGAGGCCATATTCTTAAGTGAATTTGACACAAATGTGTAAATATTGCGTTGTTCTTCTGATATGAGAGGCTGAAAGTGTAAATAAAGATGAAAATGTATAATAGGTATTGTGAAATAGGCATATATAACATATCAACTTATCTTACAATCTTTCTTTTAAGGAAAACATTTACTTGTTTTCTTTTTTAACCTTTTTTTCGCCTTATTAGCAAATTCCTAAATTCTGCACCTGGAGACCATCAGTAAACCCTGCTGTACAGGTTTAGGAAGCATTTGTTAAAGAAATCTAAGATTGTAGGAGCAGAGATGACATTGTATAGGTACTGAATGGGCAGTATATCTTTTCTATTTGTAGAATTATATCATCACCTTTGCATTTCCTTGGCAAAAGTTCTGCAAAGTAAAGACATTTGTCTGTCTTGTTGTTTTGATTGTCTTACATTACTTCTTTCAGTTTCCTAAAGTTAATTCCTATTTTATTAGCTTGTCATTACCCTTTATGGGCCTCTGCTTTCCTTGCACAATATGCAGATCTGTGTTGGTGTTTTGTTGCTTGGCTTTCTGCCCCCTTCTAAGTTTTATTGCTGGAATCACTTCGTGCTCACTCATAGCGTAAGCTTTATGAAAAGTTCTCAGTGAATCACTTCTTAAAAGCAATAACTGGAATAAGACTATTGGTCTATTGTTTTGTTTCTGACAGAAGAGTATAAAGATATATTAAACATGATTTACAAATGTTATACACATTGTATTGTATAATTTGTATTCAGATCTTGTTTTCAATTCTAGAAAAACTTGTACATATGAGAATTAAAATTTTCATGATGTATTTTGGTAGTATGGTGTAGTTTAAAATGAAGGCATATACAACCAAAGACCAGCCACATGGACTGCAAATTAAAAGCATGGATTTAGGTAAGTCATATAACATTGATAGATACTATAATAAAATATTTAAACCTTCAAATTCTATACCTAGATTATTTCTGTGCAAACCCAAATGTTATAACCATTAAATCTTTATGAATAATTTAGCCCATGCAATCCCACTTTCCTTATGATGAAAAGGAAATATAACAGTCCCTACTCGAAGGTGTGAGATACTGAGTCTGTGGGACCCTAGGTAAAGCGGTTGCTCCTTCTCGGGACATGCGTGCATGTAGTTCCTCCTGTGTGGCCACAGTTCTCCCCAGCCTGTGTATGTCCCCACCACTTGTTCCTTTCCAGCAAACCTCCATTCTGTAACAGCATCCAGCCTCTGTGCTTATTCTTACTTCATCTTGTCTGTTGTCCTTCTAAACTTGAATTAAGACACATATTTTTCTTCCTCTCCCACTGGAATGCAAAGTTTGTCTAATGCTTGTCACTATATACCAGGAGTCTAGAAGGTGTTTCAACAAATATTACATAACTGAAACTTGAAATAAAGCATTTAAGCAATCACCAAAGGAAATGAGCCTAAGTTTAACTATTAAGTGCTGACATGATAAAAACACATTTTTAAATTCTATTTGTGTTTAAAAATCATATATTAGGTAAATTTCAGTTTGATCATGAGATGATAAAGTGATATAGCAATATTTTTTGTAATTGAATGGATCATTCTGAAATTGTACTTTTGCTTATTTAAGCACTTCATTGACATTAGAGAACATTAAGAAAAATTAGGGGCTGGGGATATAGCTAAGTGGAATAAGCGCTTGCCTAGCAAGCACAGGGTCCTGAGTTTGATCCCCAGTACTGCAAAAAAAAAAAAAAAAAAGTTAAATTTTCTGAGGTTTTAGAAATTCTAGACTGTATATTTTTGTCAAAAATAAAAACCTAAATCTTGACTTTAAATTTCTGGAGGATAACATGACATCAAAAATGAATTTCTGATTTTTAAACCTATGTCTAAAAATATAAATCAGAAATATTTTTCTTTCCTGTGAGTTAAGATTCATTTTTCTAATTTTAAACAAAGAAGGCTAAAGATACCACTTCTTGTCATAAATTAAAACAAATTAAATTGAGTTTTTAAAAATTAATAGATTACTGTTTATTTGTGGGACCAGTTTTTCATCTTAAGTGAATTTTCTGCCTGATTTGAGCTCATGTTTTCTCGGCTAAGTTCTTATACTCACACATAAACACATCCATGTACAATTAAATTTGCTCTCTTTCTTAAGCAGAATAATTTAGTCTTAGCATAATTGCACTCAGCCCTGATCTGGGTTAACCAAGGACATCACATTATGTGAAAAATCTCCAAGCAGGAAAATGGAAATCAAGTGGTAGAGTGAAGCATCATATTTAGGGAAGTGCTGGCAGAGGGAACAGGTAGAAGTACATGAGCAATTAGGGTGGTAACTGGGAGTCAGCAGTAAACAGGATTTAGATGAACCATCGGGCCAAAGGTTATAGAGACTGTTATAAAAACAACTATAAACATGATCTCAATATCAATGTGGGTGTTGTGGGCTCAGATGCCAGACACATATGGAATAGGGTGAGGTAGACGTCATTAAGCAAGAGCACATAGGTAAGGAAATCATTATCTATGAACCACAATTTATTGAATATGTACAAGTGCAGGATATAATCTGAAGTAGTTCATAAATATTGTTTCAGTTTTCCTCGTCTATTCACAGTAGATGAATTCTGTTACTATAACAATTTTTGTGACAAGAAAATTGACGTGGAGGTTCAGTCATTTTCACACTGTTCAGAAAAAAAAGCAGAGAAAACAAAACTTGAATAAAAGATGTAGTTTTAATCAGTACTCTTTCTTGCTGTTCTTCTCAGTAACACACAAGAAAGACCACTGCTAACAAATGTTGAGTGTTTACAGTATACCACGTCCTATTTTATGTACATCACAGAGATTAAAATAATGACTCTCAACACTTACCAATCCAACTATTACCAGTCTGCGGCTTGCTGAAGAGGAAACTGAGTCTCAGAAGGAGGCTACGTGTTTCACCAGGATGTGTGTTTTACCACAGCAAGAAAGCTTCTCACTCAGGGCATAACTGCTGGGCTACAGTGCAACAGAGATGCAAGATTAGGATGGAGCTTTCTCACGGGAAGTGTCAGTCTCCATTCCACTGCGACTGAGTGACCACACTAAGTACCTGATGTGACAGGAAGTTGACATGACAGGAAGTGACTACGCCAGCAGTCATTAACTTTTTGCATTCCAGACCCTTCTCTGCTCTGAAAATTTTTAGAGATGCCAAAGTGCATTTGTTTGCATGGATGATATCAATGTATACCTAGAGTATTAGAATCGGCAATTGTGAAATTTAAAAAGTATTTGTTTATGAATCCATTTAACACAATGGCAAATTCATTGGTTATCTATATCTATATTTTTAAACTAACAAGGAAGTCTGCTTTCCATGACAAACAAAATATAATGAGAAGAATGAAAATGTTTTGACCTTTATGAAATTAACGACGTCTGGCTTAAGAAGGCAGTGGAGTTTCATATCTGCCTTTGCATTCAGTCTGTTTTACTGGGTTGTTCGGTTGATTTAGATGATGAACATTCAGACACACAAGAAGTTGTTGGAAAGGCATTTGACTGTCCTTATGGGCATTTTGGGCATCATTTTGCATATAAGTATCAACTCAGTGAGAGATAATTTTTGAAGGATTGCTAGAAAATGAAAGCTAAAATCTTACCAGTAAGATTTCTTTTCTTACTTCATTACATTAAAATCTACTGGCTTATGTCACATTTTGAAAAATTATTTTACTTATGTGGGATTTTATTGTGTGGAAAATATTGTTTTTCTGAGTTATGGAGATCCTCCACATACTGATATATCTCATTAGATAGTCGCAAAAAAGATTTCATGGTAAGTCTATTAAGAATCTACCAGTTTTATGGATGGCTTTTAAAATTTTCTACAAATTCTGAATTTTCGACATTTCTAAATTTTGTCTAATAATTTAAATTTTTTCACTGATGACATGATAAATTTTTATTAGCTATTGTTTTTCAAAAGGCTCACATTGTTCTCTTTTTGGAAGAAATTCCTAAGTACTTAAATATGAGAAAGCTACAGTTTGTCTGCCTGTCATTCTTTCTTTCAAATAACAATAGTGTTACATGAGAATTAGCTAATTTGGCTCACAATTTAATCAGCCACACAACTGCTGTTCCTTGAGGTAATGATTATACTTTGTTACGGAGTAGAATGTGTTATGTGAATTATGCAGATATTAAAATACATTAAGGTGTTTGTTCAAATGTTGAGACTTAATGATATTAGTATTATTTTTCTTCTTCACCAAAGATATGCTAAATGAAACTGACATATTCTTAAATGTGGTGTGTGGAAAAGGTAAGTTCAGTAAATACTGAAGAATTTTCCAGCCTCAGCAACCATGTATTTTTGGGATTTTCAGACATATGTGTGAAATTTGAGGTTCAGTTTTATGTAAGAAATATTATTTTTATTTGTTGTGGATCAGATGTTCTGTTGGTTTGGGGCTTATTTTTGAAAGGGAGAACAACATAACACAGGACACATATTATATAAGATTACTATTTTTGTTTTTCCTGCTTTCCACTTATTTTATTTTATTTTTTATTTTAAAAGTAAAAGAACAAAAACACTAACAAACATACACACAATAGCACAAGAACAGTACAAAAACTGAACTACAGATAAGGTGGCAGGGGATCAACAATGGTTGTTGTATTACACGTTGGTAGCTTCAAAGTGTATACTCAGGACAATACAAATAGACATACAAGATTGATCAAACAACTTATCATCAATTGTTTCCCACATCAAAATGACATGAGACTGCAGTGCAACCATGTCAGCCATCCCGCACATACCTACATACCTACTCAGCTATCCTCCTCTTCCTCCTCTCCTTCCCTTCATCCCGATATATAAGATTGTTTATAATAGTCACCTAAGGAATCATATAAAAGGAAGTGCAAGAAATCTGTCCACACACTACAGACTAGGAATCCAGCTGAGGGCCTGGATCCTGCAATAATGTCCTACATGAGTCTGGCTGAATATCTAGTACCCATAACAATGCCTCCCACGAATCCAACTGGAGGCTCAGAGCCCGTAACAATATCTCCTGCAGGCCTGTTTCACGGATCTGTGCTGGGAAGGCCCAAAGGTCAGTGGTGGAATCTAGAGGGTCTGTGCCAGTGGGATGAAGGATCTGTGCTAGCAGGCTGAGGGATCTGCACTGGAGTCAGGAAGCGATGCTCAAAAGAATCAGAGCTCCCCCAAAAGGTACCACAGCCATCCTCAGCAACAGTGAGGTCTTGAGCTTCTCCTGTGACCAAGATGGTCAAGTTCCCAACAGGAAAGCCAACGCAGCAAGAGACTGGCAGTGCACCATCTTCCCTTCTGGAGCCAGGAAGCAATGCTCAGAGTGAGGACCAGAGCTCCCCCAAAGTGAACCAAAGCCATTCTCAGTGCCAATGAGGTCCTGAGCTCCTCAGAGGATGAAAACAGCCAAGTTCATCAGGATGGGCAGCATGACGAGCTCCTCCAAAAGAACCAACAGCTCCTTACAGCTTCTACCAGTCCCAGCAGCTTCTCTCTGCTCTCAACAGCCTAACTTGTTCATTTCTGCCTCTTATGCTGCTGGCAACAATCCCCAGGTGGGCCTCCCGCATCCAGCACCATGCTTACTCAGTTCAGCTGGGGGTTATAAGTTGACCACTAATGGTCAATCCACTATAGATGTCCTGCGGGACACTATAAACATGCAACAGAATTACTACATATATGGACACCCTACCTCTAGTCCCAACAAGGTCTCTGACTATCCTCTTCTTGTGCTGAAAGGGTGAAGCTCTGTGATTCTTTAGACTTCGGACATATCTGACATTTTTGTCACTTTATAGTCATTAAAGTAGGCATGATTTCTTTCAATTCTCATCTCATTAATGGAGACAACGAATATAATCTATGGGATAACTTTCCTTCATTTATTTGTTTCTGAAAGCCTAATTCATTTGCTTGAATGTTCCAAGAGACTGCATTTGAAGGCAATGCAAATGAGGCTGCATATGTTAAGACATCAAAGCATTTTCTCCCACGAGATACAGTGAGTCTGATGAAGGAGCTCTACTGCAAATCACTGTCACTGTAAGAAATGGCAATTCCCTTCCCACCCAGTCACCTTCCTCAGCAGTTAAGGAACAACTCCGGCCTCCTGCCTCTGTGAAATAGTCCGAGCCTCCTATCATTTCCTGTCATCTCCATCTGGTCAGTTTCTTTCTCTTTTAGAGTCATAGAAAATACAGATATTTCATTTGATGTTCTCTTTCTGTGGCAAATATACAATATGGAGCCTCATGGGGATTGTTAAAAGTTTATAGTTTATCAAATGAAGTCATGATAAAAAAATGACTTATGATAAAGTGGAAGTAGCAGAATTTGGAGGTTAAGTGTGTAAGCTTGGAAATCAAACCCAGCAGGATTTGAAATCCTTCTCCACAGCATAATTATAAGTTTCTTAATTATTTTGTCTCTTTTTCTTTATGTGTAAAAATACCCTGACTGGTACTTGGGTCTTATGGTATTTGTGGAGACTGAATAAATTAATATATATTATATATTATATTATATAAGGTAATACACATACATATTTATTATATTATATAAGGTAACACACACACACACACACTATATATATATATATATATATATATACACACACACACACACACACACACACACATACATACACACATACATATATATATTTCCTGGCACATGTAAGTTCTCAATATATGATGCTGCTACTAACATGATTTTTTATTTTGTTTTTATTGTGTTGCCTTTTATTGTGGTTTTATGATGGAGCCAGTATGAAGCAGCTCTGAGCAGGATTAATATTAACCAGTTGGCTTTCCATGTTTGATTGGGAGTTGTCTGAAGTTTAGGCATTTGTCCAGAGATGGGCAGTGAACTCATAGTAAGTGAATCTCTATGACTCACTGGTCCTCACTGAGGCCTGCAGTGGCCTGTAAAGTTGGGATGCCTCAAAGGACAAAATAAGGCCACAGTTGAGGACTTTTGTCTCCAACCCCAATTAACTAAAAGGAGACCATAGCTGTAGGCACCTCCCTCCTGCAGTGAAGACCTTCCTAGAGTTAACATAGTTCTCCTAAATTAACATAAAGTATTACTTGGACAAGTCCTTAAGGGATTCCCAAGTCCTGCCCAGATTCCTGCATTTTCTTCAGTATCTCCCTCCTTTGTCTGAAAACCTAGTAAATACAGCTGCCCAGGGAAGTCTTGTTCTTAACCCAGAGAATCTTGAGTTCTGTAACAGAACTGGACCCTCCTGGAGCCCTAAAATCATTTCAGTTGTTTCATTTATTTAAGCCTTTGCCATCCACTCATTTGGGACATTGTGGGCAGGGTCAGCTAAGGCTTATTAACCCAGTAGTTTTACTCTCTTGTTATGAGTAAATAGACTCTACACTTGTTGTGAGTTTTGAGCTATATTAGCTATTATTGACAAATGGCTAATCTTCATCTTTAGTTAAGAAGTTACAGCAAGAGGTGTATCTTGTTGCCCCAAAAGTCTGGTTTTTAGATTTATATTTTTCAAAACATTGCAATATAATTATAGCATAAAATGTGGTATATTCACAAAATCATGCAGTCATTACTACTATCTAACCTAGTATGTTTTTACACGATGTTACCCATTAGGAAGTTGCTCTGCATTCCTCTTACTCTCAAACATTGGTAACCATGAATGTCACCTGCCTCCATTGATTTACCTATTTGGACGTGTCATGTAAATCATACATATGACTCTCAGAGTCTGGCTTCTTTCAGTCAGCATAATATTTTAAAGGTGCATTCATGTTGTCTTACTAATCAATATTTCATTCTTTTATATGACTGAATAATAATAGCCACATGGTATGGATGTATTATGTTTTATTTATCCATTCATCAGTTGATGGATATTTGAGTTGTTCTCAATTTTTTGCTACTATGGCTAATGTTCTATTTCTTTTGTTTTATCATAGCTATTCTAGATGATATTGAAGTAAAATTTCATGGGGATTTTCACTCTATTTCCTAATAGCTGATGAAACTGAACATTTCACATTTCATGTGTTTGTCAGTCAACTACTTATTTTTCTTGGAAAATATGTATTAAAATCCTTTACCTATTTTTTAGTTGAATTATTTGTCTTTTATTTTTCAAATGTACTAGTTTTAAAAAATATATTATGGTTAGTGGACCCTTATCAGATATATGAGTTACAAGATTTTTAAAAAAGTTCTATGAATTATATTTTTACCTTCTTGATAGTTGCTTTTCAAGAAATTTTAAATTTTGATTAAGTCCAGTTAAGGTTTGCTTTCTTGCTCATGCTTTCATTGCCATATGCAAAAACTACTGCATAATCTGAGGTCATAAGGATTTGCACTTGTTTTCTTGCACATGCTTTGTAACTTAATTCTTTCCCTTAGGTCTTTAATTTATTTTCAGTTACAATTTGTGTGTGGTATGATAGAGGGATCCAATTCATTTTTATATGGGGATATCCAGTTGTCCTGGAATAATGTGTTTAAAAGACTATTTGTGTCTTTGTGTGTTTAATTATTACATTTCTTGTAGAGAGTTGGTGTATGTACCTATCTTAATTTTTTCTTCCTCCCCCTCTTCTCTCTCCACTTGCCTTCCAATGGAGTAGTACTCTGCCATAAAGAAGGATAAACTTGAGTCATTTATAGGAAAACTGATGCACTTTGAGACTATAATGTTCAGTGAAATAAATCAAACACATACATATAAATATCACCTGATTGCTGTCATGTGAAAAACCTAAGATATGAATAAAGAGCAAAACGAAAGATAGGTACTAGGAAGTAGGGAGACAGATCTTTCTCAGGTGTCTTAGTTTTCAATTCAGTATTCAATCAGCAGACATGTCCAGAACTGCATCCAACTATTTTCAATAATTCCTCTTGAGGCTATTTATATTAGGCAAGCTCTCAGATGGGTCAAAAAGTCTTGCAAAATAAGCCTTCCAGGCAACTACCTGATAGGCCAGACACAGGTGATTTTCTGGATGCATGGCTTCAGAGAAGCCCCAATCCCGTTATTTTCCCTCCACTGCTGCCAGCCTGTAGGTTTTATCACAGCTGTGGGCTGCTGGATTTGAAGGTTATTGAGCTGTTGAATATGTGTATTTGTGAGATTTCCTGTTGCTGGGACACAATTCCTGATACAATTTAAAAGAGAGAGTTTTAATTTGTCTCACAAATTGGAGGATTCAGTCCATGGTCAGCAGGTTCCAAGGCAAGAACATCGTGGTGGGAGGGTGTGGTGGAACAAAGATGCTCAGTTGGTAGAGGCTGGGAAACAAGGTGAGGGGATGGCCTCAGAAAGGAAGGAGTAAGGGACAAAACCTGAACCCAGTGTTATGCCTCTGTGACTCACCCAGCACACCCATGACACATCCAAAAACGTGCCCCACCCATCCCTTGAGTGGATCCCAAAGTCAATCCAGTTGACACTCCAGGAAACCTAGCACAATGTGGGACAAGAGAAGATTCACTGTCTTAACAAGTTTCACTGATTTTTTGGGATGCACACTGTTATATTTTGTGTCTAGATGTCCCCTAAAAGCTTCATGCAGGCGTTGAGTATTTTTGGAGGTGGCTGAATCTAGAGTGTGTGATTTATTTGTAGTGCAATGCTGGGATTAAGGGTGCTGGCATTAAGGGTGGGTGATTGCAGTCCACTGATTGGATTGGCACCACCTTAATTGTGGTAGACTAAATTACAATACAAGGGACAGAAAGAGGCCTGTCTCTCTCTTGTTGCTTTTGTTGTCTTCTGCACACCATGAATTATTCTCCTCTGAGAAGCCACCCTACTTTAGAGCCAGCTGCTTATAGTCTGAACCTCTACAAACTGTGAGATAAATAAACCCTTAACTCCCTTTAACTTTGGGTGTCAGGTACTTTGTCTTAGCAATGAGAGGAAAGCAAGTAAGTCACATGATCCCCAGATTGCTGCAATGGTTCTTTGGTTAATATCCAAAGTTTGGAAAAATTTGATTCTTTTGATTTTTGCCCATGTTATTTTTTTCAATTTTAAAGAAAACAGTACAAAAATAAAAGGAACAAAAGCAAAACACAAACAACACAAAGCAAGGACATTAAAACTGACAAAGGGTTTCAAGCCAAATGATAGAGATTAAAAGTAGTTGTTATATTACATATTGTTATCTTCAACAAAGTTGCTCAGATTACCAGATGTAAGATTAGAAGATTGATCAAATCATTAAAGAGAATAAGAAAATAATAATTTAAAAGAACATTAGAGACAATACATAGTGGCACTGGGCAGGATTGTAGGAATTCATCATTGGTTGTTATACTTTAAATTGTTGTTCTCATATAAATTGCTCAGATTACCAGATACAACCATGTAAAATTGGTCAAAATAGTAGGAAAAAAGAAAAAAAAACTTTTAATCATTAACCATTCCCAACAAACCATCAGACACCAACAGTGCAGTTGTACCACCATCCATATATATAAAATTTGCCTTAGTACTTTTTCTTCTTTCCCTCATGCCAGTTGCTCCTTCCTTTGAGCAGTTCCTTTCCCTTTCTTATTATCTATTGTACATTTTGGGTTGTATTTACCATTTCATGTTCTTACACCAGGGAGACAATGTAATGTTTACCCATGTGAGTCTTGCCCATGTTGTTAATAATTTTTTGGAGAAGATTATTTTTGAAAGTGCCTTTAGCTTTATTTTAAAAATCACTGAGCACTTCCATATTTTCTTATATCAGATTTCCTGTCTTAATAATGTGTCTGATAATTTATTATGTTAAATTTTCTGTCTTATTAAAATGGAGGGTAAATTCTTGTATCAGATTTCTCATTTTATTAATCAGTTACTCCCACATTAGTCAGCTGTGTTAGTTTGAGGTATTAGCTTTTCTCTCACTGGGACAAAATGTCCAGCATCATAACTTAAAGCAGGAGAGGTTCCCTTTGACTTAGAGTTTTAGCTGGATTCAATCCATGGTTGGCTGGCTCCAAGGTAGAAACACGATGGTTGGACGACCATGGCAGAGGAGAGCTGCTCCATCCATGGCCACCAGGAAGCAGAGAGAAGGAAGTAGCGCACGAGGGAGATGCACTTTCCAAAGGCACACCCCCAGTGACACAGGGGGTGCCCCTATCTCCTAACAGCAAATTTAGCTATGAACTCATAAATGGATCAATCTATCGATAAATATGGCATCCCCTGACCTCAATCACTTTCAGAAAGTTCCACCTCTGAACACATGAGACTTTTGCAGAATATTCTAGATGTACAGCATAGCATTTGCCCTCAACTCTTGTAGTGCCTGAGGTAGTATGACACAGGGTAAAGTGAATGCAGTTTAAAGACAAAGACTTGGAGCTGTATTTAGGTTCATACATTCTGCTGGTTGTGAGATAAGGAACAAAAATTAACTATAATCTTCTTTGGTTTTCACATAATTTGACTTCATTCACTTAAAAAAAACTCATGGCATTTTGTTTAGAAAAAATTATGAAGGTAATTATCGACACAAACCAGTAACTAAATATTTAATGAACTTAATCTAGATTCCTTCATTTTTTACCAGGGGAGATTTGTTATTATTCTTACTGACATTTCATAGAACATTTCATGTAATATCTCTGTGAGGGATGAATTTACATATCCATGCCATACAAGATATTACTGTTTTACTCAAATATGCAAATTATATCACAAAATTTATTATTTAATCCACAATAAAATTACAATATGTTAAGTGGATGACCTATACTCAGAAAAGAATGTCTGAAATGATTCAAAGCAGTGATATTTTGGAATGAATGCCTGTTTGAAATGAAAACTTGGCTCATCTACTGTTCTAATCTATGTACTAAGTACAACATCAATCACCATCTGTCTCTCCTCTCATTCTTTTAACTTGCCTCAACATATATTGGTGTGTGATATTTTGGGGGGTGGAGTAGGGTGAAGTAGTTATACCTTCTGCCTAAGTTTCTTCTTTTAAGGTGGCTAAGGTCATCAGCTAAAATTTAACTTTTTATGTTTAAAAGTAAAAAGAACACAGAATAAAGTGATTACTTTCATAAAGTAATACCTTTATGTAAAACCCACTTGTTCCTTTTATTTTTAATAAGTACGGTGAGCTTTCTTTCAAGTAATATTTTTTTGGCTACCATATCAATATATATTTATTACTAAAAACTTGGAAGCTAGAGAGAATATAAAGAAGAAATTAAAATGACTCATGCTCACATGTACTGACAATATTTTTTAAAAATTCAGTTAACTCACAAAAATACTAAATAGATCTTTAAATTGTGGTTACCCTTTCCTTATTTTCAATTTATTTAAGCTTTGTGTGGTTATTTGTTTTGTTATTATTTTGTGTTTGGTTTGTTGAGTGTTTTTTTTTAAAATAAAAACAACCTTCCATTCATTGGTACAATATCATTTTTTAAATTTTTTTAATTTTAAAGACAAAAGAATGGAGACATATGAACCAGAATAAGCCATAAACAATATAGAAAATACAAAATTATACAGAACTTGGTAGGGAATTAGCACTGGGTGCTGTATTACATAATGTTATCTTCACATTAGTTAACACATAAACATTAAAGGAAATACCAAATTATAGAGAAGATAGTAGGGAATCAACACTGGATGCTGCATAATATAAAGTTATCTTCACTTCTGTTAATACAAAAATGATTGAGGAAATACAAATTATAGAGAACATAGAAGGGAATTAGCTCTGGATGCTGTCCTGCATAATGTTACCTTCACATGTTACTAAGTTACACAGATGATGGCCCATTTGATCATTTAATTTTCTCCTCCCTCATCTCTATTGCCCTACTACTCAATCAGTCATCTTCCCTGTGATAATAACTGTATTCCTGGGTTTATCTATACCCCTGGACTCTCGCCTTGGGAAGAGATATAGCTGCCTCAGACCATACTATAGCATACATGGGAGTATACAAACTGCCATGGTCGGAGGTGGAAAAGCACCTATGCTCACAGCAGACTGCCTGGCTCTGCCCTGTCACCGTGCTATGGGTGGGGGCAGGTCCAGTTTGTGGGGTGCCCTCAGTGGGGCCCACAGCGGAGCAGCCACGAGACCCCCAGCAGAGCAGCCACGGGGCCCACAGCAGAGCAGCCATGGGGCACGTGCCCCCGTCAGGGTGCCCTCGGTGACCCATTTGGCTCTGTCCTGTTGCCTCGATGCCAGAGGCCCTTTCTTCTCCTCCTCCCCCCTCCTGATCTCCAGTATTACCATTCCCCACCCCTTGCAGCTGGGCATTAGATGAACTTATGATGCTTGGTATGAGGGCTTGAAATCTCCCCGGCCTGTTCTCACTGTGTTAGTTCAGGGTATGAATTAAGTTTAAAGATTAGTTCTAAAATAGAGTTGGCGGATTTTCTCAGGTCTGCTGTATAGAGTATGTTGTTGTTTTTCAGACTCCCGGTCTGCTGCTTTTCATCTAATTTGTTGCTATGGGTTTATGCAAGGTTCATATGTGTGAGCTGCAAGGAGACCCTCTTGGTGCTCACATTAATAGTTTGGGTAAGTCCTGAAGACCGTGGATTTGTCCCATTGTTGCCAGGAACAGCTGGTGCTTGCTCAAGCTGCTGAGACTCAAGGTGCTTCCAGAGAGAGTTCAGGGTGGGAGCTGAGTTCCAGCAACTCAGCTCGTGCTTCCTGCCTGATATTGGAGTGAGAAGGGCATGGAGCCATGTGATCCACCTCCATCTGCATCTCCCTCCCATTGTGGTGCTGGAGCCCCCGTCTGCTCCTCGGCAGGTTCCCTGGGAGCTGCCACGGCTCACCGTTGAGGTTCCCCGCTGCTCTCCACCGGTAGCCACTCACCTAGCAGAGAGGCAGGGGGCCACCGCCTCGAGGCAGGTGCAGAGCCGGGCGTGGTGGGCTGTGTACTAGTTGCATTGATTCTCTCCAGGCACTGATTAGGAAGGTTGCTGCAGGGTGGGGACTCTGCCCCAGTGGCTGTCCCAACCTCTCATTCTCACACTGGGTTCAACAACTGCTCCTGACCACCATTGCCTCCTTTCCTGGCTGTGCCCTCCTCTCTCCAGCCCTGGACCAGCTCTCGGAACTCCGCTCTCTCCTGGCCAAGTCGGGAGGCTTCCGTGAGTGTGGGCCTCCGAAGCTGAAGCTGTGAATGCCGGAACGAGGGTGCGGGCCATGGGTGTACTTGGAGCGGTGACTTCCTCCCTCTCCTCTCCCTCTGACTGCACCATGGCAGATCTTTGATCTTTTCCTCCAGTAGAGGTTTTGCTTAGTCTTTCTGAGGGCTTCAATTCCCATTTCAGATCCTTCCTGAGTTCAGGATACCCACCTCTTTCCCTTCTGTCCTTCACATGTTGCTATATTCCTATATTCCTTTGTCTGAGTGGCATTCCTCCAGGAGGTTCTCTCTCTGCTGCCTACCTGGTAGCCATCTTGAAGTCCTCTTGTAAAATTTATTTAGTTACTTGTTTCTTTCTAATGAATTGACCATTACATTTCTAAAGTTCTGAAATGGCCAACAGACCATAGAAAGATACCACTTTAGGCTCCTGCTTGAAACCAACAGCTACGGAAAACTGCTGGCCTTGATTCAGGGCCAATGTTGAGTGTTTTTTAAAATTGACCATTATTTGCTATTCTATGAACTATCATCTTGTTTACCTAGAAAACAAACATTAGAGGTCAGCAGTTGGAATCATTTTGTTATATGGCTAAAAAGATTAAATATGAATCTTTGTTTCCTTAGAACTAATAGTTACTGGTGAAGTGGAGAGGATTTTTATCTTATGAGATTTAGTTGTTTATGTCTTTATAAACTATAAAATTGAAGTTTGTTGAAAATTGAAGTTTGTGCTTTAACAAGGAACAGATATGCAAAATTAGAATAATTCCTCTAGATTTCATTAGTCATGCAGTTTTAAAACAGCAGAAATGCTGTATGTTTTGTGCATCAAATAGAATCCTATTTACCATATGTCGAACAGGCCCCATGTGAGAGAAGAATATTTTAAATTTTTTAGATATTTTTAATTTTAAAATATTTCAGAATGTGTTCCAGCCTGCCTATAAAATCTCCATCAACTTTGTCATGTTTTAATTGGAAAGATCATTTATAAGTGAACTTTATTATGAGGTACCAGCATCCTTTTCAAATGTGGAAGTAGCTCCAACAAGTCTCAAGAATAATATTATTCCTGGAGACATTATACATTTTAAAATGATTTCCTCCAAAAAGCTCATGTGGGGCTGGGGATATAGCTCAGTGGAATAAGCGCTTGCCTAGCAAGCGCAGGGTCCTGAGTTCGATCCCCAGTACTGCAAAAAAAAAAAAAAAAAAGAAATTAAAAAAAAAAAAAAAAGCTCATGTGCAAGCATGCCCACCCCTCACCCTCTTGTAGCATTCAATCATCTGTTTCATAAACAGTGGCGCAGGCTTGATGATTACCATTTGTATATAGTGCTGTCAAAACATTTAATTCATTTTTCAAACAAACTTTTACATTTGTACTTTAGTGTATGAGTTGAAAGGTGCTTCATATAAGAACATTTTTTTAAAATTTTTTTTACTTTAAAGAGAAAAAACAAGAAAAATTATACGAAGTTTCAAAACAAGACAATAGAATGACAATGGCTGGTATGTTGCTTATTGTTATCTTCCAAGTAGTTGCTCACATTCCAATCTGTAGGCATGAAAAATGGGTCAAACAATATAAGCACAAAGCTTTCTTTTTAATGAACTAATAGAAATTAGTAGTATAACTGTCTTAACTATCTTGTGTATATATATATATATATATATATTTTTTTTTTCTTTCCCCTTCCTTCTTTTCTCCTTTCCCCCATCCCAGTTTTCTGTCTCCTTTTGAACAGTTTCTTCCCACTTCACGATATCTATTGTACATTTTGGATCTTATTTACTCTTTCAGTTTCTTGCACTGGGGAGACAATACAATGTTTATAAATGTGAGTCATAAGAACATTTTAAAGGCTGAAAATAATTTAATGCTAGAATAAAAAATATAGGAGATACTATTTGTATCATTTACTTTTACCACTTTAAACTTGCCAAAATTGTTTTATATGCAGCAACATGTTCTGTCCCAGTTAAGAAATAAATGAATGGAATTTAGTAGAACTGATTATATAAAGACTCAATATGTTTGCTATGCATCCACTTCCTATTTCTTTTAGTGCTTTTCCTCCCTCTCTCTTTTGGACTTCTTTCTAAATCAATAGAATGCTCCCCCTTCATTCATGGGCTTTGCCACAGCTATTTTTATTGTAGGAAAGAAAGCTATTTAAAAAAAATGTAGCATGCCAAGACACCAACTAATAATAACTGATGGTAGTCAATCATTTTTTCCCTTCACTTTCAGCATTCAAATTTTTTGGCAGTCTATTAACCCATGCAATTCTAAAATGTTTTGAGGTGGCTGAAAATAGTTAAATGTTAGGATGATTTCCTAATTGTAATTATAATGGTTGATACATTGTGTCAACTTGAGAAGTTTAAAAGTTCAACTAAACAACTCAGCAGGGGGCCAGGGTCCTTACTTTGCAAACATCCTCAATCTGTGCAAGAGGTGGTAGGGAGGTGGTGTGAGGGCTACACCTGCCCAAAGGCAGTCTGTCTACAATATAAGGGAGGAAGAGAGGCTTGCTCTCCCTCCCCCTTTTTACCCTTACTACTTTTGCTGTCTTCTGCCACCTTGAAGTGTTACTTCTGTGCCATGCCTTTCTGCCTTGGAGCCAGATGATCGTGGACTGAACCTCCACAAACTGTGAACTAAATAAATCTTTTCTTCCTTAATTTTGGTTATTGGGTATCTTGTTTTAGTAATGAGAGAAAAGTAACACAGCATTTGGTACCAGAGAAATGGGGTGGTTTCTGGGACTATCCCTGACCATGTGGTTCAAAAACCTTTGGGAATGGCTTGTGGGAAGAGTTTGGAAGGGTTTGGAGATGTCACTTAAAAGGGTAGAGCTGGAACACATTAGGCTGTTTTGTATGGGAGATTCTGGTCAGAGCTCAGAACATGAGAAGGTTAATAGAAATCCTGTGAGTGAAGACAAGGTTTGAGAGGTTTCTGCTGAGAAGAAGGATTGCATTATCTGCTGGACACCAAATGATTTGTGTTATGGCTTGGCAGAAAGTTTGTCTGTATTTTCCATGTGTCCAGAGACTTTGCCTGAGACTAAGATTAAGGGCTAATTAATCCGGCAGAAGAAATTTCAAGGCAGTCAAATGCTGATGCTGTGGCATGGCTATTGCTGGGGGCTTTTAGCCAGATCTAGGTTGAGAATCAAGAGCCCAAAGTACAGTTGAATGATTTAAAATGTGTTTGGCCAGAAATGAAGTTCCAGTGAAGATGTGGATTACAAAGATAGAGTGGAGGAGATCTTGGTAGCTGAGAAAGAACAGGACAATAGAAAAGATGGCCAGTGGGCATCACAAGAAGCAGCAAGTCTCCACCTTTTGCAGCCTCAGAACTGCAAAGGTGAGTAACTTTGCTTTGAGGAGAAAGCTGCAGAGTACATATTCCAGAATGGTGGAGGCCACACCATGTTCCAGAATTGCAGCAGTGTAGAAAATTTGTTCTTCAGAACTGGATTCAGAGTGCTTAGCACTCCAGGCACTTGACTCCTACAACCAGAGAAAAGTAACTAACGTAATATTTAGTGAAAAATTAGATCATGAATGGAAATGAAGATATGAATGGAAAGGATAATCACGTGTCTCAGGGAAAGAGAAAGGCTCACTGTCTAGAGATGGAGAAGGAAGAGTTAGGGCTCATAATAAAGTGCAATGGTTTATTTTCTGTGAATGAATTACAGAATGGAGATGCCATCAAGCCATCCAGTCATTGTTTGAGGATGTCTTTATATTAATCCATTAGGAACATAATGTCTTTGTGCATGGCTTTGGGCTGTAAAAGAATACCACTAACTGGGTAAATTACAGACAAAGAAGATTGTTTGGCAAATAGTTCTGGAGGCTGGGAAGTTGAAGATTAAGGGCCTGCATCTGGTGAGGGTCTCTGTCACATGATGAGAAAGACAGAAAAAGGAAAAGGGGGTTGAACTTTCTCTTTTATACTTAACTCATTCGCATGACAACTAAATTACTTCAATAATAACAGATTAATTTTTTTTTGAGGCAGGGCTACACTCTGTGGTTCACATTGGCCTTGAATTTATAGTGAGCCTCCTGCTTCAGCCTCTCTGCCCACAGGGCTGTGGCTACAGGTACTACACGTCACCACACTTGACTCAGAATTATTTCATTCCATAAATTCTACAAACTATTCAGGAGAGGAAGCCACATAAATATTTGACCCCTTTTGATTCTTAAAATGGCTTACATTTGAGGAAAATTTTGCAAAGAAATTCTATATGTAGATTATACATTCTTAAAGATCTATGCCCTGAGATGGATTGTGCCTCCCACCCTACTCCTAAATTGAAGCCCCATTCCACAGTACTTTACAATATGAGCAGATTTGGAGAAAATAGCTTTAAAGAGGTTATTAAGTTACCTTGAGTCCTCTAGGTCAAGGCCTAATCCAACATACTGGAGAATAAGATCTGTTATCTCTATTCAGCTTCAGAGACCTCCCGCCAACCATCTGGAATGCATGGAATGTACATATATAAAGAAAGCAGAAGCAAAAACATAGAGAAAAGGTAGCTGCCTGCAAATGTAGGAGACAGGCCTTGGACAAAGCAAAGCTGCAGACCTCTTGACCTTGGATTGCCAGCGTCCAAAACTACTGGAAACAATTTCTGCTTTTTACACCACCCATATTGTAATATTTTGTTATAGCTACCCTAACAAGCCAATGCAATCTCACAGCCTTCTTTCTCAAAGAGAATAAGTGCTGTAATTAACTATGGAAGAGATAGAGAACTAAAATTAAGTATCAACTTGCACAAAACTTTATTTGAAAATGATATTTTCCAAATGACGTTGGTATAAGGAATAGGTAAAATATTATCCATATGATCACCCTCATTTATATATTCTAAGGAAAATAAATTCTTGATGATGAAGTCAGAGGATAAGTATAAAATATACTAAGAATACTCCTAGTCTGTCATACCTGCATCTAAGCTGGGCTGGTGTAAGTCCATCACGAGCTAGTATAATAGTGAAATATATGCCATTTTGAGATTCATATATTTTCAAAATATGATAAGGAAACAGCTCAAATTTGTTTAAAATGCTTGTATTTTATGTTCAAGAAGGTATCTTCTAATTTGATTAACAGCAAAGCCTCTATTCTTCACACTGGAAAGAGAAAAATGTTTAATTGAGCTTAAGTACAGTTAATTGAGCTCCATTTTAATATCATCGACATATTCATTTAAAGATTCAAAAGGAAAAACAACCCAGATGTTTAAAATATTTTATCGAAGTATTCTGTTGGATTAGTGTTTTTTTTTTTTTTTTTCCCCTCTGTTTGGACAATTAGAGCTTTAGCAGATGGGTAGAATAAAAATAAATTATATAGTAAGGAGAAAGCTTCTTATGTCACCCACAAAACTTTATTAGTGGCTATGGACAGTCATTAAAACTGCAAATCAAAGTTATGTAAACTGACAAAAAACTCCTTTTACTTAATAGTTATTCCACATAGAGTTATAGGAAATAGTCTTACTCTATTTTTCAATTTTTAAAGTGAGCTTTGGAAAAACTACATATTTTTTCATCTTTGACTTTATGTGTGATTTATCTTTGGAAGATTAAACATTTCTGACTGTTAGTGAGAAATGTAGAGAAAATTTCATACACACATATTTACAAAAATTTAAGAAATGTAATTTTTTTGTTTTGTTTTTGAGACAAGGTCTTACTGCGTAGCCCAGGCTGGCCTTAAACTCATGGTGATCCTCCTGGTCTCATTTAGCTGAGTTTAAGCTCAATTAAACATTTTCCCTTATAAATGTGAGGAATAGAGGCTTTGCTACTAAGCACATTAGAAGATACCTTCTTCAACATAAAATACAAGCATTTTACACAAATTTGACCTGTTTATCATATTTTAAAAAAATATGAGGGTGAATAGGATTCTAGTCAGCCTTCCCTGTGCTGGGATGACAGGTGTGAGCCACCGCACCCAAATATTGTGTAAATTCAAAGCTCAGTTCTACCCTCGGGAAATCTGGGCAAGGCTTAATGGCATTAAATTTCATTTTGCCTCTGTCATTGGGGCATAATAGCACTATCTTTTTCATAGGCATTTTCTGAATATAAAATGAAACCAGCCATGCTACTTTTCAGAGTATATGTACAGATCCCTATATATATCTGATCTACATCTGTATGTGAAATTAGAGCGTCAGACGATACCAAAGGGTACCACCAAGTAAATATCCTCATTCCCTTTTGGAGCTAGTTGGAGGACGGAGATACACCCACCTACACACAGGCGCATATATATGAGTAAGTATCTGTGCCTATAATATTTTACTAAATACATACTTTTATTACATGTATACTTTAATGATCATTGTGCAATTGTATATTATTCATTTTATTCAGCGTTAACGTACAAGTAATGGATCACAGAGAAGTCAAGAAACTATTTCAGACTTACAAATCCAGTGTCTTGTGAAAGAAGGTGAAAATCCACCAAGCTTTCAGCCCAGGCCCCTGCTTTTGCCATGCTGGTGGGCTGGGTCTTGAGCCAGTTATTTTTGTTGGCTTGACCGGTCAGCCCAACCTAAATACCTAACTTTATATTCCTATGCACAGGCCTTTCCCATTCTCTTTCTCTCTCTCTCTCTCTTTTTTTTTTCCCATTCTCTTTCCTGTCACAAATTCTTAAGTGTTTATCAAATGATTTCTGCTGATGGACATCTATTTTATAGATGGAATGAAATTTTTGTGGCCGTATTTCTTTACCCTGGAGGAAAAAATGAGGCCCTTTCAACGGGAAGTTTACAGCCGATGAGTAATTGCAGCACACCTGTCAACATTATAAAAACATACTTTTGAAAGTTGTGCCTTTTTCAAAAGACTGTCGTAAAAGGGAACAGTCTTTTGAAACCACATGTGGCGAAGCCTCATTGCCGTGACGCAGCGGCTGTTCTTCTGACACCTCATGTGGCGAAGCCTCATTGCCGTGACGCAGCGGCTGTTCTTCTGACACCTCATGTGGCGAAGCCTCATTGCCGTGACGCAGCGGCTGTTCTTCTGACACCTCATGTGGCGAAGCCTCATTGCCGTGACGCAGCGGCTGTTCTTCTGA